>JAXQQM020059083.1:0-41343 GCA_034641835.2 Pinus albicaulis | reverse complement strand
TCAACAAGTACTAGAGATGCTCAAATAAAAAATAGGTAAGGCCATGATGTCACTTGATGATCTTGATCATGATGACATTCAAACTAGCAGAACAAGACCTAAGACAAGAGGTCTTAAGAGAGATCTACAACAAGAGAATATTGAGGATGAAATACTCACTTTTGAGGAGAGGATTGCCAAGGAGGTTGAATATGATAGAGAGATATGGCTTGATAGGGTCAACCTCCACCTTAAGAAAATCCTCCACAAGGAAAACAAGGATAAAAAGATTCTCATAAACATGTCTAATAGGTACATTACAAGAATTAAGGTCTGTAGCATTAAACTCAAGCAATTGAAGGAGAAACATAAGAAAACCCTAGCCAAGAAAAAGGAAGGAGACAACCTTGAAATCCTTATTGAGGCCTCTCTCATTTCTTAGCATAATTCACCAGGCTTCCACAAAACAATTTTGAAGAATTTTTTAGCAAATTTTTGAAATATTGGGTTTTTGCAAACTTTTGATAGTTTTGGCACAGCTAGACTGCCTCCAAATGCAAAACCAAGACCTCCATTGGATTCATAAGGTAGTAAATAGTAATTTTTTACACTTTTAAAAGAAAATTTCGGAAATATGGTAGGGATAAAGGTCAAAAAACACCCTAAAAATCATGTTTCTGCCATGTTTTTCAGCTAGGCGTTGCACACCTGACCGGTCTTGGGAGATTGAATTTTTGGAGGGTCAAAACTTATCATTTTTGGAAACCAATCACATTTCTAGAAACTAGACAGGACAAAATTTCCAATGAGTTATCCTGAGCTCAATTCAGAAATTAGAAACCCCTTCAAACGTTGAGTTGACTATGGCGCTTCGCTCCTGACTAATGACTGATGTTTTTGATTTTTTCTCATTTTTTTGAGTTTCAACATGGAAAATCATGTTTTTACCAATGTAAATGATGGATGTAAATGAAATTATGATGCTTTTGAGTTACTTAGGGGTAAATACATTAGGTAAAAGTATTTTTGAGGATTGATGAATCAATTTCACTAAAGTTAGGGATGAGTCAGTTTGACCTCCCTACACTCTAGGTTTGCAATTCAGTCTTTTGTGGATCAGCTCCACAACTCAGGGATTCGACCCCTGAGGTTGGGAGAAGTTGTTTCATGTTTATATATTTCACTTCTTTACTCATTTCACATGTTGGATGTTGTTGTATTGATCAGAGACACTAGTGTATTCAGATTTTGGCAGGAATATATTGGATGAGGTGCAGCTATATTTGGTGGGATTCATGTGGTACTGTACTTTGGCATAGTTTCTTTTTTTTTTGCATATGTATGAATGTTTTTTACTTTCCATGTTCATTCCAGTTCTATGATATGTTTGATTCTAAATTTTTATAAGCATAATACATCTTTTATGCTCTGTTTTGGGAGAATCACCATAATCTGTTTCATTTCTTTAGTTTAAAAATAATTCATGTAATGTCATGTTTTTTTTAGCACCTCACCAGTCTGATCCATCTCACCTAAGAACCCTAAAGTGTTAGAGTGCCTACCTACCTTTCCGCATCAGATGCCTACAATTCTGATCTTATTTGCCCTGACCTAGTTACCTCTTTGACCTAATCCACTCATCCAGCACCTAAATCAACCAATCAAAACCCCTTTGCTACTATACCTAACCTAAAACCTAATTGATCTAGCCCTATTGGTTGTGATCCCTTGGAGATATCCCTCTCCTGCCTAGTAGGGCTAGCTACTTGGCGAGAGCTTGGTATGTAGTTACCTTTTCTGGTCTCTTCTCAGAGATCTGGTGGAGTGCTAACATCTTGGCGACCATACTGGGGAAACAAAGTGTCAGATCTTCCCTGGTTGTACCAGTAGTTCTTCGAATTCTTGGCCTCTAGATGATAATTCTAAGATTTCATTGAGGCTGATCTGAAAAAGTTGCAGAGAAAACAAGTTGTTGAACATTGAACATTATGGCTTCGAGGAGATACACCGAATCAAATCATGATTCTCACTCAGCTGAACCAGTCGAAGATCCAGAGAGGCTTTTTCGGAAGCATAGATATCAAGCTATGGAAATTCAGTCAGATCCAATCCCACTGGTAAGATATTCTTCGCTACCTGCTAAAGTTCTATCTCTCGAAGATATACCATTTGATTTAAAATTTTAGTTGTCGTTATTTCAATCTAAGTCTGAAACCTCATTAGCTGACATAGTCTTTGATCCATTAAGGATCTCTAAGGTCAAGTCATTATCTGAGTTAGATCTTATTCTTTAAAACTTGAATAAAATTTATCATTTGAAGAAACTACGTCTGAATCAGACTTTGACACAAAATTCTGGAGTCAATTTTATAAACTTAAAAGTTTAGCAAACCAACTTCAGTACTAGTCAGAAAAATCCATAATCCAATATCATCAAGAGTCAATACCTATTCCGACACACTCACAGTCAGTTGTTATTTCCTCTTCTGCACCATCTACTTCATCACCTATGTTAGTCACTAGTAATTTTTACTATCTGTAGATGACTAAATATTGGTTCTATATTTCTAAAAACAAAATTCCCTGAATATTGTGAGTTTTAGAAATCTCACTACCTTCATTATCCTCATAGAAAATGTTTCACTATTCTACCATTTTGCCATTCCATGGTCACCTTGCCACTCCTAAAGGACTCCTTATGGGCTTATGTCACTCATCTCCATCCTTTGTCCTATCTATGACCTCATCACTCTGTTTTTCCCTTGCCCATAAGCCCACTTTACATCTAGGGTCACTTATAGCCTACCTCTTCCCATGTTCACTAGGTTCCTCAAGCATTGATGGTCTCAAAACTATCTCTGTAGGCTATTTAGATAAATCAAGTACATTGGATTTTGGATCTTCAATATATCACTTCGTTAATACTCTGTTTTCACACTTAAAGACTCCAAGCCAATTTTTAGTCAAAGACTAGGTTAAAAACCCCCCACTAGGTCAATTAGGGTTTCATATGGTCCAGGGTCATCATTTCCAAAGAGGAATATCATTCAGTTTTAGAGTCTGCAGATAAGGTAATAGACAAGCTTGACACTTTTGCAGAATTGCTGAAAAGTCTATCAGCATAAAGTGGTAAGGTAGGAGGTCTGCTACTCAATGAAGACATCTTGTAGCAAAGGAAGATTCTGAAGATACCACTGTAATCAGATTCCAGAATTGTAAAAATGAGTTTGCCATGTCTAAATGAGAAAAATATGAGGTTCAACTCCAGAGCTGAAAGAAAAGGAGGTTCTTAAGGCTGCTTCTATGTCAAGATGAACATGTCAGATCTCCAGGATCAAAAGGAAACACAGATTTCATGTCTCCAGCAAACTGCCAGCCAAGGTAAAAAGGAAAATTTTAAATATTGTAATGGAAACCACAGAAAGTTAGTAAAAATTCTGTCTTGTGTTTTGAGCCCCAAAAGTGTCAAAATCGATCTATCATGCCTTGAGGATCAGAAGAAGAGAAAAATTCATAACTCCTGCAGATCACAAGCAAAAAGGTACAAAGGTTAAGCTAAGTTTCATGATGGGAATTACACAAGGTTTTTGAAGAGGCTGCTATTGTGTACAGTCCTCCCAGAGTTTTCAAGGTGAATGTGTCATAATTCAAGAGAAATTTTATCATGCCTCCATCATTTTCCAAGAAGTCATTCCAAAGGACAAATCATTTGCCACACCTAGGGCGAGTTTTTCTTCAAACTATGTTTCTGACCATAAAAAGATGAATTTGACAAACGAGAGAGAGGTTTTTGTCCATAATAGGTTCAAGAAGAAAACCCTCCTTCATATTTTACACAGGTATCATGGTTTGGGAGCAATGTCAAAAAATACTGGTGTCATAGGAGAATTGCTGCACTTCTGAAGTGACCTTGGGAAAATTCAGTTTTCTCATAGCTGGAGTTTTCCAATGACTTGCTTGATGGGTCAAATGAAAACTATAATGGAAGAGATTTTCAATGAGATATCATAAGCTAAATTTGGAGTTGGGGAAGGCCTCCAAAGGTTTCCTGCACCAACACTCTGCATTTTTGCACCGTCATTCAACACTTTTTGACCAGTCTTGGGAGAATAAAATTTTGATAGGTCAAATCAACCCCAATAAAAAAAAAAGGTATATTTGGAAAGTAGACAGGATAAGATTTCTAATGCAATATCATGGGACCAACTTGGACACCAAGAAGGCCTCCAAATGCCCTCTGCAAATTGGCATTGCGCACTCAGGAGTTGGCGCTGCGCCCTTGGCCAGGAAGAGCTTCTAAGCCCTATAACAACTCAAATCACCACAAAATCTTCCAAATTATTCCTAAGGGTCCTCCAAACATATTAAGGGGTAAGTAAAATTTATTCACCCATCCTTCAAACATTTTTTCATCATTTAAATGAATGGTAATGAAGCCCTTAGAAGAAACCCTAGGCTACAATCTTGAAGTCACTATTTTTTCCATTTACTTTGTCTTCCTCAAAGAGTATCAGTGATAAACAGAAGGGGTTTTGAAGATGCTTCTTTGTGTTTTAATTCCTAAGTTTTTCAAAGGTGAAACTCGGATGCTTCAAAGACCAAAAGGAAGAGCCTCTTCGAATGTTTTCGTGACACCTGCTAAGTGAAGGTGTTGAAGGACATCAATAAGCCAGAGAAGCCAACTTTATGAATCAAAGAAAAACTGCAAAGAAAAAAGTCAGAGAATTAGTAGAAAAGGAATGATCAAGAAAGTGAAGCTGCTGTTGTGTTCAAAATCATCACATAAGTGTCAAAGTAAGCATGTGAAGGCTCTAGGATCAGAAAAAAGAAAAATTCAGTGATCTCAGCAAACTACAAAGCAAGAAAGGCCAAAGTCAGTGTTTTCAGGTACATGCAATCAAAGGTGACTGGAGGAGATGAAATGAGGAATTAGACTCCATAATGACAACAAATGAATATTTTGAAGGAGCAGTTGTGTGCAATCATCTCTAAGTTTTCCAAGGTGAAGCCATCATGCAAATCAAAGAGCAGAAAGGCATAAAGAATATCAATGAAAGGAGGAAGGCTTGAAAACCTTAGAAAATGGGTTGCAAAGATAGATCAAACTTCCACATACCTATAGAACTCATTTCACACTTCTTATCAATCGTGGTTCACTTACAGAGGATTTTAAGTTTCAAAGAAGAAAGAAATTTTGATTTTTCAAAATCAAAATTTGCCTAAGTGTCTTGGCGTTGCGCGCTTGGCAAGGCACTGCCCCTAGAAACTGGCTCTGTGTCCCTAAAAATTTCTTCCATGTATTTTACTAAGGTGCTGCGTGCTTGCCTATTTTTTCTCGACAAACCTGACAAAGGAACATTGGCACTGCGTGCCTGGCAAGTGCTACACGCTTGCCTAATCTTGCCCGACAGGCCCGGTGATAAAGAAGCATCAAAGCTAAATTTTCATTATTCATTTGTGTGATTTAGGGGGTGAGGTGTTTTAATTATTTTATTAATTATTTTGCACATTTTAATAAATTAAGAGAGAAAATATAAATGTGAGGATTATTGTAAATATTGCTTTAATAATTAAGGATATGAGTGGAGTTGAATTAGGTAGATAATCTAGGGATTAGGAATTCCTTAAACGGGACTTAGTTGAGCCCAAAAAAAGGATAAATCTAATTTAGATTTTAGTTGAGATTTGTGTGGAGGAAATTATGGAATGGAATAAATTCATTATTATGTATAAATATGAGGAGTGTGTGAGGATGGAAAAACAGTGAGGAATACAGAGAGAGAGATGGTTTGAGAGCTTTTGTAAAGGGTCGAGAGCCGAAAGGCCATCCATTGTAATATTCAGCCAAGGAATTTCTTGTGTTATTATATATCAGTATTTTTTTTGTTTGTATGGCTCTCTCTTCTTTGAGTATATGTTGTGCTGAATCAAATGTAGTTTTTAATGGAGTATTTTCTTGAGAATATTCATGCTGAAGGTAGCACGCATGCTAGTATATGCTAGGATCTATTTTAACCCAATATCATGGCATCATTTGGTATTAGAGCCTACGGAGATGAGTTTGAAGATGAGTCGCTCCTACGGTGAGGCTGTTTTGTTTGATTGCTTGTTGTGAGCGAGGAGAGCAGGTCGAATTGCCAGGTTGGGAGTTGATTGAATTATGTGACGTGTTGAGTCTGCAAACTATATATGTATATGTTGTATGAGAGTTGTGAAAACAAGACAATTGGTGCATTGCGGAGTATAAGTGATTGGTATGGTTTCGAATTGGAAACCCAAACCTGTAGTCAGCAAGCTGCGTTTTTCTTTAACTTTTTAGAGACTGCATGAGGGAGTAGCAGTAAGGGAGTTGCGGCTAGGTATGTGACGCAGACAACGTTACAAAAGGAAACATGACCCATGGGCAGTGTATGGCATATGGAAGTACCCTGGG
Source organism: Pinus albicaulis (assembly GCA_034641835.2). Classification (NCBI taxonomy): domain Eukaryota; kingdom Viridiplantae; phylum Streptophyta; class Pinopsida; order Pinales; family Pinaceae; genus Pinus; species Pinus albicaulis. The sequence goes on along the minus strand of JAXQQM020059083.1, from coordinate 34,931 downwards.
GTATGTAGTATGTGGTTTAAAATCTACGTAAAACATTTAAACACAGACTGTGGATTCACGCATTGAAAAAATGGTGAAGGGTGACCTGCGACATTGAAAGCACAATTTTCTTTACCTTTTTTTTGACATGCAGTATAGAGCTTAGAAATCTATGAGTAGATTTGTTTTCATTCTGGTTTGGAGGAGTTTTGATGTGAAGTTTTCATATAGTTTTAGATCTCGGTCGCATAGTGCTATGCATGACAGCAATTAGAGGAATGAGTTTTTGATGCCGCAGAACTGTTGGGAAAATATGCCTCCTGAGCTGCTCAGAGATGTTATTTCGAGAATCGAGTTTGTATAAATATGGAGTCATGATAGCATAGGTGGAAGGGTGGCGTATTTGTCAAGGCCACAACCTTAACACACTGTGTGGAGGCAGCGTCAAGCGGTGGATGTAGGCATCAACATCACAACATAGATATCACAATTAACGTGGTGTATGGATGTGAAATGCATACGACATATGATATCACATTTCATGTGACATCACAACATATGGTGATGAGCAGCGCACATGGGAACGCAGTGTGCAACATGGCATATGGTATCAGCGTCCATATGATGTCACAGGTCCCTATGGTATGCTGCAATTGGAGTGAATTTTAAAGACTCGTGGAGGCTACGTAAGCCTTTAATATCGACAGTGTATTCCGACAGGTATTTAACCAGTTGACATCACATTGTTTTGTTATCTTTGTTTGAGGGCTTTGTGATGATTTGTGTGGCCAAGGGCTGCTGAGATAAAGTATATTAAACATATATGATTCCGGTAAGTCACCCTTGTTATCGTTGCCACTCATCATGTTCAAGCGCTCATCTGAATCAAACATTTCATCGAGATCCTGAAATTGGATATCTTGGAAAGAGACGAGAGGCTCTGCAGACTCATTGGGTTCAGCTTTTATGGAAACTGGCTGCACCTTAGAGTTCGATAATGCTCCTGAGATGGCTGCAGAAGGCAACTCAGCCTGTTGCTCATTTCTAAAGCTAAAAAATGTAGCCTGGGACAACTCAAAATCATTTTTCCTGCTTCTTGTGGTTCGTTTTTAGCTTCATAAACAACATCAACTCTAGGATATTGAGATGAGGGAACTTGGCTTAAGCTAAGAGGGCAGATTGTGCGTACCTTGAAGGTTTACAAACATTATTTTTTGGGAAAGATTTATGTTAAAAAGTTGCTGGGAAGAGATTTATTTGCTGGGGAGAGATTGTTAGAAAATGGACCTTGCGCATTCAAAGTAAATCAGGAATTCAATCTCATATGAAGAGTCTAATTAATTTGGAATTATATATATTATAATTTCTTGATACATTCAATACTAAAGTGTGCATTGGTTGATTGCATCGAATTTTGGTGTGGAGACAAAGTATGTAGAGGCTTGAATGTATTCCTAAAATAATACGCAAGAGAAGGATTGGATCATTTCAACCACAAGAAGATTCAAGGTAAGTGCTCGTTGAATGAATCAATATTCATTGAGTAGAGGTATTTTAAAATCTGGATGATTAAATTTCCTTGCCATACTCGAGAAGTTGATCTTTTGTAAATGTTATGAAAGAGTGGAAATGTTGGAAATAAGGAGGTATATTTTGAATGGAAAATGAATGAAAAATGCACTATCCTGGGTGACATAAAAATAAGTATGCATTTTTATGTGAGAGGGTTTATTATGCATAATGTGGGTTCTTCGCAGTTTTGGTTAAGTCATTTTGGACCAAAGGTTGTATTTGGAAGTGGGAGAATTCTTTTGATTTGTGTTTAAGATTGAAAACCCAATTGCTTGATGTTGTAGAATCTTTGTTTTTACCATCATGTGGTAGCAGCTAAGGAGGTGTTATTTAGGATGGACACAATGTACGAGTTGTACATTATTCATCAAAGAAGTTGATATATGAATAGCTTGTTCTCTATACACATGTGAAGAGATGTGAATTGATGTTGTATGGTGTATAAAGTGCAGGAAAATGTTTGCACCAAAATGACGAGCTTATGGTATGAGGGGAATGAGAGTAGTCACAGTGACAAAGACAACACAGAAGAGTGGAATCCAGAGAGTTGCAAATGCAAGGTAAAGGTTTATTAAATAACCTTGAAGGGAGCATAAGGTATGATAATTTAGAAAGGTACTTTTGAATCTTGAAAATTGAATGGTTTATTTATTTTCGCCATAAAATAAATCTTGGAAAACATGGATTGCATTTCTATTAAAGACTTCAACATCATGTGAAATGATAATGGGAAACTGATGATTCTCCATAAGAATGGAGTAAGAGAGAGAGCGAATATTTTACATCCTAAAAAATGTATTAAGGGTGTATTTTCATTGGAAGATTGTATAACTTGAATTAAGTCAAAATATCCACTATTTTAATTATTGGGTCAAGCCTTGAAGTCAAAACAGATGTTAGGATCAAATGAAAGTTTGGATAGTTTGAGTTAAGATTGAGTATTTTTCATCCAAGATGAAGAGTTGGTGTAAAGTCTGAAGTTAAAGAGTCGTAAGATCTGAATGTAATTGGGTGCATGATCGGTGGAGCCCGACACCTAAAGAGTTTGGTCATTGTAACACAAGCATTACTAAAGCGTTGTTTGCAGCAAAGTGAAGCAAGAGAACTGCCCAAAGATGATTCCAAGACAGAGAACTGAAAGAGGTCAAGCGCAAGAAGAGAGCTTGTATTTCTGAATGGCAAGTAAGAAGGCTTGCTGAAAAGGGGATTCAAATGAAATCCACATCTGAACAGATGAAGCTCACAAAGGAGGAGAAGATGACTGGTGATATTCATTCCAGAAGATCTGATGAAGACCACAACAAAAGAAAGAAGAAGGAAAATTCCAAGGTAAGTGGCATATGTGAGCAGTTGATGGATGAATATTATGAGTGGGAGAAGGCTGAGATAACAGTTCACCTTGAATTTTTGATGGAATTATTGAAGAGAAATGTGAAAGAACAGACACATGGTTGGACCATGAGGAAGAAAGTGAAGTGGTAGAGACTACACGCAAAGAGGGAACAACAGGTAAACATACGGCTGACAGAAGAGCTGAGGAAGCTCAAGAAAATGATGAGTGTGTAGTTGAGGTTTGAAGAACTTAGAGAGGCTGAGTTGAAAATGGAATTTTCCATTTGTGGCCTAGAACAAGGTGAAATTCTGGGTGAAGAGATCAATGAGGAAGATCTCATGAACTATTGGAATAGTTTAGAAGAATCTGAAGATGTGTTGTTGAGAGAAGCAGATGAGGCTATCATTAGGGGAACTTTGAGGTCTAAATGGTCCTCCTAAGGAAATTATAAAATAATAGTGGAAATAATAAAATACGATTTGATTACATCATCGAACTTTAGAGGGAAAAAATAAAAATAAAAACTATTTTTTCAACTCATATTTTCAACTTATCTCCCAAAGTTTTTACTCAAATTTCGAGCAGGAGTACTCATTGGATGCAAAATTTAATTCCACATCCAAGGAGTACCCATGTTGCATACTTTTGATGGATCTTGATACACGAAAAATGAGAAATACATGAAAAACGTGATTGCAATCATGTTTTTTCATGTATTTCTCATTTTCCGTGTAGCAAGGTCCATCAAAAGTATGCAACATGGGTACTCCTCGGATGATGAATTAAATTTTGCATCCAACGAGTACTCCCAATCGAAATTTGAGTAAAACATTTGGGAGATAAGTTGAAAATACGAGTTGAAAAAGTAGTTTTATTATTTTATTATTATTTTATCTTTTTACCCTTTTAATTAAAAAATGGTGAATCATCCCCCATGGTTGACATCATCATCTTGAATCCTATTGGTTCTTATAAAGTTTATTTTTGTTGTACGTTTTTCTTAGGAAGTCCATTTTAGACCTCAAAAGTCCCCTAACGGAAGCCTTGCATTTTTAAATCTCACAGTTTATGTATGTTTGTAGGATGTGCAAAAGATGGTGGACAGTCTGGTGAAACTGTCACAGAGATGAATGAAACTCTTGAGGTGAAGTGTGATGGAGAATACCTTTTAGAGGAGGAAGGTACTGATTTTTTTCAGCAGGAAGAAATCATAAATGAATTCTTGTTTGGGGTAAGACAACCAATTGAAGTTGTTATGGAGCAGAAGCATAATGGAAATGCCGAAGAGATATTCCAAGGAGGTAAACAAATGTATTTGTTTAATGAAATTGCTGACGGAATTTTGCAGTGTGATGAAACAAAAAACAGGATAACTCAGGAAGATTTCCATAAGAAGAATGAAGCTGGGAATGAAGGTGGTGATGAAATGCTGAAAATATTTCACATGGAAATAGAGTTCTTGGAAAGATGGCTCAAGGAACCTGAAGGAGAAATGAAACTTGCAGAACTTGATACAGAAGAAATTGCAGTTACTATGCATGATAGGGATGAAATGGTTCTAACATTTATAGAGTTGAATGAATGTTATAAAATTTCAAATAATAATGTGACTATAGATATAGAAAATTCCATTAACAAATATGATGTTGAAATTAGAGAAATTGAGCAGAAATTATTTGGGGTTGAGATGAAAGATCAGGGGTAGCAAGAAAGTTATAAAGACATAAAGGAGACAGAAATATTGATCCAGCAGGATAAAGATGAAAGCAGCCAGTAGTTCAAAACAAGATCTATTGAAATCCATAAAGTCGATGATGGGAGATTGGTGCTCAGAGCATCAAAAGAGGGCGAAAGGTCTTGTATTTTTGAAACTAATAGTTTGTTGATGAATGCAGGTACAACACAAGATGAGAATGTTGTTGCTATAAAAACAATCAATGAATATAGTTGTAATCAAGAAGGAGTTCTTGATTATTATTCATTGTAGGAAGTTGAGTGTTCAACACAATTAGAGATGGAAACATCAAACAAAGAGGAATTACTCCAAGGAATTGGCGAAAGAAAGTGTTGGAAAGGCCAATGGAATCCGATTGACAGAATGAGTGATGAGTTACCAAACAGAGTTGATACTTTAAAGGACCAGCGATAGAACAAAGTTTGGAATCCTGGAGGGAGCAAGTCATCAGGACTTTTGGTTGTCGCATTATTACAGAAAAGCGACAGACCTCATAGACATGAGTCTATGGAAACTTCTCTACATGAGGAGTTTGATGCAAGAGCATCAAAGCTAAATTTTCATTATTCATTTGTGTCATTTAGGGGGTGAGGTGTTTTCATTATTTTATTAATTATTTTTCTCATTTTAATAAATTAAGAGAGAAAATATAAATGCGAGGATTATTGTAAATATTCCTTTAATAATTAAGGATATGAGTGGAGTTGAACTAGGTAGATAATCTAGGGATTAGGAATTCCTTAAACGAGACTTAGTTGAGCCCAAAATAAGGATAAATCTAATTTAGATTTTAGTTGAGATTTGTGTGGAGGAAATTATATAATGGAATAAATTCATTATTATGTATAAATATGAGGAGTGTGTGAGGATGGAAAAACAATGAGGAATACAGAGAGAGAGATGGTTTGAGAGCTTTTGTAAAGGGTTGAGAGCCGAAAGGCCATCCATTGTAATATTTGGCCAAGGAATTTCTTGTGTTATTATATATCAGTATTTTTTTTGTTTGTATGGCTCTCTTGTTTTATTTGAGTATATGTTGTGCTGAACCAAATGTAGTTTTTAATGAAGTATTTTCTTGAGAATATTCATGCTCAAGGCAGCATGCACGCTAGTATATGCTAGGGTATGTTTTAACCCAGTATCCTGGCATCACCTGGTAAGAAGGCATGCACTGCGCTCTTGGCCAGGAGGGCCTCCTTAACCCTACAAACACTCAATTCACTCCATTAATTTTTTAGGCTTTCTCTAAGGTCATCCAAGGCAGTGACAAGTGGCAAGTGGATGCCCTAATCACATCTTCAAGCTTGTTAATGATTTGTAAGTTAAAAGAAGTTGAAACCTTAGGTGTTTAAGCTAGAAGTCATTGCTTCAAACTCACCCCATCTACCTATGAAGAATATCAGTTAAAGCAAAGGGTTTTTGCACAGCTGGGGTTGTCATCATAGTTCCTCATCCTCCAATTTAGCCTAAAAAACCTACACCCGCATTCATTCACTTCATTACTTGTAAAAATTGCCTTTCCATTACCCTCTTCCAAATCAGTTTTATATCAGTACTAGGGTTTCAAAGGCAGAATGATCAAAATTTCAAGAGGGAGAGACAGTGGCAGTGAAGAAGAAGGCAATGAGGGGGCTAATGTCAGTAAAGAAGAAAGCAGCAAGGAAAATAGCAATGATGACAGTAAGGACATCAATAAGGCAGAGAAAATTGAAGCAAAGGAAATGGTGATGTGGAAAATAATGATAGCATTCATTAGAGAAGTAAGGTCAGTAAAGCAAATAGTGATGAGGGAATTGCAGTGAGGCAGAAACCAATGAAGAAAAAAGTGATGAACAAGTAAGTGAGGCAGGTGCTGATGAGGGAAAGTCCTCAAGAAGAAAAAATACAAAGAAAATCTTGGTAACCTGGCTGATACATCCCCTACAAATCCTCCCAAACATAATTAGCTAAACAAAATCTAACTTTGGGCACATTTTTAATATCCCAAATGGGAAAATTCAACAATATTGACCATAAAAATGTTATTTTCAGAAATTTTCATTTTAACAGAGATAAATAATGCTTGGTTCCCTTAGAATATGTATTAGGGACTTCACATATAAAATGGGATCAGAAACAAATTCCTTTTGCTAAGTTAAACATATCTCCGACCTAAAAAAGGCTTAAAAGCACCCAAACCCCATGACTTACACCATGCAGAATTTCTGAAGCACATGACTGTGTGATTTAAAGAGGGTTTCTACAAAAATATGATAAAAAACCATAGGTCTAGAGTTTTATTGGGAAATATTCCGAGAAAACAGAGATCTAGCCTCTTTAATACATTAATGAGATGACCCGACAAGGGTTTCTAGAAAGCATAAGTACAAAGGAGAAGATCTGTACATCCAACTATGAAATAACGCAGTTTTACTATAGATTTACATACATATAGCTGAATGATACAAGAAATAGATGAGAATCCCCTTTGGTAGCTTTTCGAAAGAAGGATTGACCCTTTTCTTAGGAAACTAGCTCAAAACCAAGGGGTTTAACCCTAAATACAAAAATGCTGGAGTTGCAGTCTCATGACTAAGTAGCAGTTGAAACTCAAGAACTGGATGGAGATGGATGTAGATGATGCAAAAGATAAATGAACCTACTCCAATGGATCTTCCAAGTGAAAGGCTGATCCTAACACTGAAGATCTTACCCTCCAAACAACCTGCAAACCCTTACTGCAAATGTACATCGAAAATAACACAGTCAAGGAGAGGGACTACACTATAGGAGATGAAACTGTGTTGGAAAAGTGCTAATATCTAAAATATTCTCCAAGGGCTTCCTCACTGATCTCCCAAAGGAAAGAAAGCTTCCTCTTTTGAAAGATAAGCTCCAAAAGAGGTGTTGTGGACCCCCACTGCGACACCCTCCAACACAACTTTATACTGCTGCAGAAATAACGTTGTAGATGAAGGAGGATTCTTGGCCTCAAGATTGAACATGTAGAAATGAAGTACAAGATCCTGAAAATAGGTCTCTCTTGAAAGGAGAAGTAATTCATAAACAGGAATGCCTTGTGCTAAGCAACACAAAAACTCTGCTAAATAGCAAGAGAATAAGAAATAGTCATACAAACCATAAAATCAGTAATCCATAACATGTCTTACTATGGCTTCCTTGCCCTCCTTTTATACAAATGGAAGCCCTCTCACCATGGGTCCCACTCATTAGGGTTTCCTCCACCATGGAATCTTCCTCCCACTATCTCTGCACTGTCTCAAAAGATGATCTCCACCTCCTATCCCAGCACTGTTGACTTGGTCAAACCTGACGTTGTCCACATGCAAATGCCCCTTTTCACACATGAGGGTGTGAAATCCAGCTCCTATGATGATCCATTTTCACACTATGAGGGATTTTATTCATATTTCTGAAATGTATGGGCCTCACCCATTTATTCATCTCCTAAGTGAAATCAACAAAAATCAATATTCCAATTAGCTGCATGCTAATTTTGGAATATTACAATCCTCCCCTCCCAAATGTTGCTTGTCCTCAAGCAACTACAAGGATAGAACTAAAGAGCCTCCTCTTCTCCCCTATAGCATCCTCATATGATAAAATCCTCCAAGGATCAAGATGTTGTCTCATCAATAGATCTCCAAGTGGTCCCTCCCAAGTATGCAATCTAGCTTTTAGTGTGCATCCCAAATAGCTATCATCATGTAAAATATCCATGGAGGCAAAAATAGGTTGTCTAAAGGCCTTATTGAGGCACAAGGTCTGATATATATTGGGATCTACCATCCCCATATGAATCTCCCATCCCAAAGCTATCATTCATACAAAATGAGCCACCCTCCAAAATGGTAACTCATACAAATCATCCTCCACCTTGAGATCCTGCAATGTAGGTGGGCTAAAAATCTGATCATGGTAGACAAAATAGCCTACCCCACGATGTCCTCCTCTCCACTTAGGATAAGTGTAGAGTATATGCTGATCTTGGGTTGGAATAATATTGCTCTCAAGTGGAAAGCTGAGGAATAGATCTCCAAAGATCTCCTCTCCAACATTGTGAATCAAGCTGGCCCAAACCATACCATATATGATGAACAAGACTTGAGCATCATATGGTTTCCAATCCATCCTATGGCCCACCTCATAAAGGAACAAATGTTTTGCTGTAGTGGCCATATCATCACCCATGCTCCCATTAGAACATGTAATGCAAAAAGTGTGGGAATCCTCTTCCCCAAAGGACACATCCATCCAATGTGTCTCTCCCCCAATCATGCTCCCAATAACCATAATAACAACAACAACATAGGGAACCATAATGAGAATCATACTTGCTGCCATATGTAGCAAGGGGGAAGGACAATGGTCCCTCAAATGCAACCAATGCATTTTGAATTTCAACTGCAACAGAAAATGAAATGATGGGTGGCCTCCCCACCACTTGCTTGCCGCCCTAATCTCCTCACAAGTTTGGAGAAAGTGTATGGTGTATGGTGCAAAGTGAGCATGCTTTGCAAAAGATAGAACCTCCCCAAGTCCTCCTAGGGAGTGGCCATCACCAATACTTCTTATGGCCTTAAGTAGACCATGCAGTCTAGAAGGAAGAATGCTCCTTCCTTGAGTAATATCCTGCACATATATGGTTAAGGGTTTCACATATACATTATACAAATCATTATGAAAAAAAATAGTACCCTTACCATATGTTTTGTCCATGCAAATGGAGTGGTTCATAGATGAGTCTCCTCTAATCCTCAAAGAGAAAAGAGGTGGTTTTTCTAACTCTTCCCAAGAGTTATGTATCTCCTCCATCTCCACATGATCCATGCATCTCCTCAAATGTTGATATATCTCCTCCTCAAAGCCCTCCCCAAAATACCCCTCCATGATAGTGTGGTATGCTCTCATAGAATAAGTGTGGCTGAAAAGGAAATCTTCATGAGCTGCTTGTAGCAACTTCTCCTTGAGCTTGGAAGCTCTAGATAAGAAGATCCTACTATGATAGTAGATGACCCCATCTCTAACTGAATATCCCTCGTCATGCAACTGGTCATCCAATATCATACAAGTAAAAAGATAATTGGAATACTCCAAAAATAACTAAGAGTTCCAATATGGATCTATCCTCCATAGTGACATCGCTGATGAACTATCATGAAGAACATATTTCATATGGTTTTCCTCTTCTTTGACATATCCCATGCCAAAGATGCAAGTTGGAAGGCTACTATCCATCCCATGCTGCTTCTACCACAACGTAGAGTCTGAAATGAGAGTGGGTAATGATGATGTTGAGAGAATTATCCTTCTCTCCTTAAGTCTACCCAAGACTCCCAGTGCTGTACCAATCTCTCCCAAGGTCTCCACTCCTCTTAAATCAATGAGTAATGACTCCAAATGTGAAGCATCCCTCATCATTTGCTGATATAGTGGTCTCCCTGGCTAAATTACTCCTTGCAATGAGACATCAACATCAAGAGTAGACTGCATATATGAATGGAAAGACTTGTCCTCACCTTTATTGTGCAATCCAGTCTCCCTCTTAGGTGCATCAACCTCCTAATATAGATAGGGGTGTGTGCTCCTCATCACATGATGCTGGTCATCCTCCCTATCTCCTCCTTTTATCTCCATAGTTTCACACCCTATCATCAATGAAACACGTAGCTCATGAGTTGTGCCTTGATCTCCACATATGAGATCTTGGGGAATTCCTTGCAATGATATAAGAATCCCTCTAGTTGGAGCAAGAGCTCCCTCTTCCTCTGCATGAGGTGCTAGATAAACTCTAGACATGACAGCGCTGTTGCCCTCATCCTCATCAATATGTATGAGCAACCTCCCAAGAATTGGATCCTTTTTTGAAAAAGAGATCTCCATGCCCTCTTGTTCAGGACTATGAGATAGAGGTCTTGCCTCTAACAAGGTATGATGCAAGATTTCAGCCTCCTCCATGGTTTTCTGAAGTGGATCTGAGTTTATAGTTTCCTCCATCACATGAAAGGTTTTTGTTTGTTTATTTTTGTTTAACTTCACCAGATGTGTTGCAGAAAGTTTTCCATCAAATATTTCCACAAATGTCTTAGTAAACCTTGCATAATAAAAATTATTTTCATTTTTCAAAGAAAAAGACTCAAATATCCACCATACATGGGCCTTACCTCCAAAATGCAGCGCTGCAACTTTGATGGCCTCACCTTAAGAAATGTGATGTTGCTGCAAATAGGAGTCTAGCTCCCCCACCCAAGCTCTAGCTGAACATGTAGGCGAACCATAAAAATCAGATAGAAGGAATCTACCCCTATCATGCTGCTTGCTTCTCTTCACCTTTATCTTGAAAAACTCTAGAAAAGTAATATGATCTCTAAACTTTTGAGTTTGAGACTCATACTCTTGCAGAAAATCACTAAGAGTTTCCCTCCTAGTCATTCCTTCTTCCTCCATATCTCTCATGGCAGATCTGGGCGTATGACTGCGTTGTGCATCATATTGTGTGGCTACATGATCACACTTATTATGTGAAAATATAGAGTTTGTTTCATATTCAAACCCTCTTGGATATTCTCTACACATCTCCTTCCTCTTCTTCTTAAGATCTTCATGAATTCTCATAAACTTTGGAAGCTTCTCCTCCTTTCTTCCTCCAAATAATGGAGTCTTCTTTCTATTCATATTTTCTTCTTCTTATCTTCTAGATATCATATTGGATGAGATTCACAGGCTGAGCTAATATGATGCTCTGATACCACTGTAATATCCCAAATGGGAAAATTCAGCAATATTGACCATAAAAACATTATTTTCAGAAATTTGCGTTTTAACAGAGAGAAATAACACTTGGTTCCCTTAGCATATGCATTAGGGCCTTAAAATATAAAAGGGGATTAGAAACAAATCCATTTTGCTAAGTTAAACAGATCTCCCGGCCTCAAAATGGCTTAAAAGCACCCAAACCCTATGACTTACACCATGCATAATTTCCGAAGCACATGACTGCGTGATTTAAAGAAGGTTTCTACAAAAATATGATAAAAAACCATAGATATAGAGTTTTATTGGGAAATATGCTGAGGAAACAGAGATCTAGCCGCTTTAATACATTAATGAGATGACCCGATGATAAGGAGATCAAGTCTCTTGTAGAAAAATGCTCAAAAATGAAGTTGATCAGAATTGGTCTAAACTAGATCAAATGGAAAGAGCTCGGAAAAATGATCCTGTAGACATGAACGGCACTAAAAACCGATGCCATATGAGGAAGATATTCAGCTTTGAAGTTTGCCAATTTCAGTAAAAAAATGGCTAAAATTTGACTTTATAAAAAAATATTTTTATTAAAAAAAGAATATTCCACAGAATATTTTGGGAATATTTCATGGAATATTCCATAGAATATTATGTGGAATATTCTACAGGCAGCCAATGAAAGGGCGCCACGTGGCCAGCCCAAAGGCCTCCACGTGTCCCCAAGGTCAAACAGAAATGGTATTCAAAAAATTGTTATGGCGCGACAGGGTTCGACCCCGGGTTAGGGCGGACACAATGGAGTGGCTTGACCAATGGGCCACGGATGTTTCTTAATTAACCAATGCAACAAATGTTTATTTTCACTTTGAAATGGATTTGGGCGGGGCCCGAAAGGGGGTCAGCCCCTAAGGGCCAGCCCCCTTCTCCATAGAACCGCTCGCTTGGAACCGTGGCTTAGACTCAGCGCACAAAACCAAACGGTTATGATAACATTTATTACACCATTTCACATGTAAACGGTTGGCACTAATCACGGTTTTCAAACTGTTTGTTACAACTTTTTAATAGGCGGGTTGGACGATGGTGCATGTGACCACATCCACAACATTAAACTTAACCACCCAATAAAGATGGAGCGCGTCATCAAATTTGGCATTTGTCGCCATTTTCAACTGGAGTTAACTCCAGTTCTCCACATTTAGTGGATTTTTTCTAGGTGACACTGGGCAAACTTCAGTTAGCCATAACTTTGGCTAGGGAAGTCCATTTGGGACGAATTTGTTTTTGATTTTGGGGTATTGAAGCATTCTGGAGCTGTTGGGATAGGTTGCAGAGCCATCAGGGTGCTCTATCAGTGATTTTACCAGCGATTTTGGTTGTGGAACCACCAAGGCCTAATGAAAGATCAGCTGTGTTGGACTATACTCATCCATTGGAGGTGAATGAATAGTTGATTTATATTGATTTCAGTCCTCTGTTTTTGAATTTGCAGCTAATTTTGCCTTTTGAGGCTTTCTACATAGTGTAATTCTTAATTTGAGCATTAATGAAAGAGGGAAAAGCCTAATTAGAGGCTTTTAGACCCAGCAGAGGTAGCCCAAGAGAGGGGTGAACTGCTTAAACAAATGCTTATTGTTATGCTGTGCATTTTTTATGTTATATTTTAGATTTTTCTTCATTAAACAGTAAATTTTCATAAGTACACTTTTCCCAATCAGACTTATACAGTGAACACAACTCCTTAGTTTCACTTCAAACCACATTACTTCCTTTACAGAATACTTGAACTTGCTTATTCACACATAAAATTTTTATTAATGAATACTTTGCACAAAAACAAATACTTTCATTGATCAGATCTATTTCAGTGTTTACATTATATTTCTTTAGGTAGAGCCAGTTTGTGGGCCAGAAGCTTCTGGTTTCATCCTTTGTTGTAAAGGTAAAATAACCAGTAAAAGGCCCCTACTGTCAATCTCTGTATAAGAAATACTTTGTTCTCACAATTTCAGATCACCCGACAAGGGTTTTTGGAAAGCATAAGTACAAAGGAGCAGATCTATACATCAAACTCTGAAATAACACATTTTAACTGCATATTTACATACATATAGCTGAATGATATAAGAAATAGATGAGAATCCCCTTCAATAGCTTTCCGAAAGAAGCATTGACCCTTTCCTTAGGAAACTAGCTCAAAACCAAGGGGTTTAACCTTGAATACAAAAATGACGGAGTTGCAGTCTCAAGACTGAGTAGCAACTACAACTCAAGAACTAGATGGAGATGGCTGTAGATGATGCACAAGCTAAAATAACCTCCTCCAATGGATCTTCCAAGTGAAAGGTTGATCCTAACACTGAAGATCTTACCCTCCAAACAACCTGCAAACCCTTACTGCAAATGTACACTGAAAATAACATAGTCAAGGAGAGGGACTGCGCTGTAGGAGATGAAACTGTGTTGGCCAAGTGCCAAGATCTAAAATATGCTCCAAGGGCTTCTTCACTAATATCCCAAAGGAAAGAAAGCTTCATCCTCTGAAAGATAAGATCCAAAAGTGGTGTTGTGGACCGCCACTGCGACACCCTGCAACACAACGTTATACTGCTACAGAAATAATGTTGTAGCTAAAGGAGGATGCTTGGCCTCAAGCCTGAACATGGAGAAATTAAGTATAAGATCCTTCAAGAGGCCTCTCTTGAAAGGAGAAGGAATTCCTAAACATGAATGTCTTATGCTAAGCAGCACAACAACTCTGCTAAACAACAAGAGAATGCAAAATAGTCATATAGACCATAAAATCAATAATCCATAACATGTCTTACTATGGCTTCCTTGCCCTCCTTTTATACAAATGGAAGCCGTCTCACCATGGGTCCCACTCATTAGGGTTTCCTCCACCAAGGAATCTTCCTCCCACTATCTCTACGCTGTCCCAAAAGATGATCTCCACCTCCTATCCCAGTGCTATTGACTTAGTCAAACTTGACCTTGTCCACATGCAAATGCCCCTTTTCACACATGAGGGTGTGAAATCCAACTCCTATGATGATACCTTTTCACACTATGAGGGATTTTATTCATATTTTTGAAATATATGGGCCTCCTTACCCATTTATTCATCTCCTAAGTGAAATCAACAAAAATCAATATTCCAATTAGCTGCATGCTAATTTTGGAATATTACAACATTTCAACACTTATGAATATTTGACTAATTTAAAGTGCCAAGGGCGCAACGCTCTTGGCGTTGTGCTTTTTATTGAGGCATCCATTTGAGGAATTGTTTAAATTTTTAGATTCCTTAGGCCAAGGGCATCATGCACACAAAATTGTAGGTCATTTGGAGTAGATTTGGTCCTCCAAAAGGGTCAAAAACACCCAAAACACCACCTTTCTGCCCTATTTTCATGGTTGGCGTTGCACCCTTAGCAACCTTGGGAGATTTGGTTTTTGAATAGGTAAATGAAGTCCAATCAGAAAACCAAGGAAAATTTTGGAAAGTAGACTCGACAAGATTTCCAACGAGCTATCCTGGAGCTCATGCTGACATCGGGAAGGCCTTCAAAACTTAGCTGCAAGGTGACCCATTTTCCAGTGCAGGCGTTGCGCGCTTGGACCTCACTGCTGCGCCCTTGCTTGCAAAGTCCAAAAAAGACACAAATTTACTGAAAATAGATATTTTTAGGTTTTTTGGGCAAATCACTCCAAAGTTAGGTGTTAGGATTTATTTTCATTTATTAGCTTAGGTATTTTGTGCCTTGGGCCTTCCATGGTCTCAAAGGACAAAATTGATATTTATGAGCAATTAATGGCCTCCAAAACCCTATTTAGGGTTTTGAATCTCCTTTGCATGATAAATACTACATGAGGGACTCATTGTTCATTTTGGTTGGTTGTTGGTTAGTTACTTGTTGAACTGAGCATAGGCTTTGAGTTGTAAGGAGTTTTTGGCTTGGGAGCCTTGTAATTATTTTTGATGGAATGATAATGGAGGCAAGCACTTTGCAGGATTCATGAACATAGCTAATGGTGATGTATTTCTTGTTTTGTTATCATTTTCTTATGTTTTAGATATTGTGTCATCTTTCTCTAGCATTAGAACATAAATTTGAGCTTCAGGTATGTTAGTATGAATCTTTCGTCATAAAAGATCACTTTAGCTACGCATAACAAATAGCCCCAACATCGATTATGGCTGAAAAATATCTTTAAGTCTACTGCACAAATTCAGATCTAAGCACAAAAGACATTAAGCAGATAAAATATAATATGGCTCCATGCATCCAATAGACAAGACAAGAACAAAGTGTTTAAAATAATGATTTGTATTATATTAAAGAATTGGGCACCTGAGAGGAAAACAAGAAAGGTTTTTTCTAGTTCTCCTCAATGGGATGGGTTCTTGAAAGTCCTCAGTGTTTCAGATCTAAAATTCCTCTCTCTTATTGTGGTAGAAAACCCTGACAAACATAGAACTCAATGGGAGTGTTGTGGAGGTAAATCCCCTCTATAGATAGATTCGATCCCTACTAGCCCAGACCGGGTCTAGCAACAATCGTCACACACTATAGTGTAGGTTCCTAATTGCAAATAAACCAACTAGTGATGAAGGCTTACCCGAAATCCAACGCTGTCGCTTATAGAGAAAGTAGCGCTCCCGTTCCTTAGCTCTGGAAGATCACAATCCTCACGATCTCCATGACCGGACACCTGCACACGCAAGAAACACAACAAACACAAGTGTAAAATCCAGTATATGCAACTATATGTCAGTCAGAGAAGACATAACTCATCATCATAATCAATAATAGGAGTGGAACCATAACCAATAGTCGCTTATCATTAATCAATCAAAAGGAGGATACAACCTAGCTCTGATGCTGAATTCTCCTTCGGAGGGTCGCCAGCGGAACACGTCTCGAAAAAGCCTGTCGGGGATAGGAAAAACCTCTCTCTTCGGATGTCTCGACAATAATCTCCTTGCTTGGATTTGGCCTTAAGGGAATGAATCAAGGCTCTTGCAGCATAAGGCTGTGATGGCTCTTGGGAACTTGGAGAATAACTTGCAAAGGAAAATGGAAAGCTTATATAGATGGTGGAAGGGGAGTTGGGATGCCTATAATCATGGGATTGGCCCTATCCTCAAGGAAGCTTCCATGAGAGGTGGCAAACCACTTCCTCTACATGGAGATCCGGAGCCAAACCACCCAACTCGAATTAGATACCAGTTTATGGATTGGTTAGGATGAAACTTCCACCATTTATTTAAAAAAAAAACTCCTTAAAATGGCTGGCACAAGTGCGACTCTGAGACAGAGAGCCAATTGGCGTGCCCTCTTTGAAGGATTTCCCCCATTGGCACGGGTACTGAACTGGCTTCCCTCGCCAATGCAAAAAGGGGTGTTTTTAGGGTTTTTTACAAGGAGTTGTCTTCAAGGCAATGAAAGCTCATGTTCAGAGGAATGTCATGAATGTGGTTTCAAGTTATGTCACTGCTCACAGGTCACGGAATGAGCCCTCCAATTGTGCGGGATGGGGAATTGCAGGGATGGTGACAAATTGCTGTGTAACAGATGCCCCCTAAAGCATGAGGCCCGAAAGAGAGAGTGAGGGGTGAAATGCTTTACGAGAACGTGTCCAACTGAAAACACCGTCGTCGAAAAACCTACGTAGAGAAATACAACTGATATCTCAGATACATGATATATACGTGGTATGGGCGCAGCCATCCATAACAGAGTAATAATCCAGATCCGACGCATGGACGCAGCCATCCAGTGAGGATCGATAAATAGACTTAGGTATGGTCACAACCATCCAATCAATGAGTCATGTAACTAATCATAAGAATCCACAGAATTGTAGCCTGGATTATAATAGACAGGAATCCAGGGTCTTGTGCTCCATCTCGACCCAAACAAAGTACAAGTTCAAGCACGCGAATATGTGAGATGAAGTCGAACATGCAAGAACATCGCCTAATTACCAGCCAATGATGAAAGCTGTTAACATACGTGAGAAGTACCACCAATGATGACAATGGCCCTCAAGGTACTATAGGTACAATCTACGACATGTGAATCAATGAGCTGGCATCGAACACCCGTAGAATCACTCGATCGGAGGCCAATGATGAAAACCTCACGTCGAACGCGAAGAACCTGCCATTGAGGCATGCAAGCTCCAAGGTACCGGAAGGGAGTCTCTAGATCAAGTTCCTGGATAATGAGCTTAAGTTGACAGGAAGTGACCTCGATCAAAGGTGGGCCATAGTGCTTCCCACATCATCGACACGAGACAGAGGAACATAATGTCTTTGTGAATCACGATCAGATGAGAATCAGAGGAAAGTTGGAATCCGCAGAGGTCAACTTCCCTTGAACATATCGGCAGCACGACAGTGGATTTGGCAGTATTTGACATCAAAATATCAAGGGTCATGACGACAAGGCAAAGAGCAGATGAGAGGTCAAAATGGATCACCCAAACCCACGGAGGTAAGTGGAAAAACGAGATGAGATATCCCCAACCCAACACGAATGCAGACAAGTGCCATGTTCAAGAGCGACATACTACCTACACGACAATGATGTTGGTTCCATTTTCCCCACCATTTTTGGTGAGTACCTCTTTATTTTTACACAAGCTTGAAGAGGATACCATATGCTTGCTATATAAGTCCATCCTAGTACATTTAACGAGCCCTAGGAAGGAGGAACTCGGATACCGTCATTACGACTGAATCCAATGTCATTAGGGTTTAATGAGTCTGACAAAGGAAGAACTTGGCATCTTTTCATGTTTAGAGAGTTTGAAAAGACAACAGAAAAGTAAACTCTAATGGTCCATTTTCATAAATAGTCCCCCAGACCCGAAAAGGTAGAAAACAAAATCCGAGAGAACCTCCTAGTCGCGATAGGCTAGGGTATTCCTTTTTCGTAAATAATCTATCCCAGCCCGAAAAAGGGGTAAATGTATATTGGGTAGATGTCGTTTCATGGCCACTTTAACGAGGTCGAAACGACAAGGGCCTCGGCAATCTTTTCATGTTTAGAGAGTCAGAAAAGAGCTGAAAGATGACTCCAAAATGAATTTTTCGTGTATTTACCGAGTCCGAAAAAGTATAAAATACAACTCGTGTCACCATTTAAGTTGCGTAAAAACCCGTCGCTGCACATAAAGGCAAGTGTAAAATCCATTTTTGACAAAAATATATTAAAATATTAATAAAAAATGACTTTTAAAACCTAATTAGATTTCAAAAAGTTATAAATAAGTCTCAAATGGTAAAAACAAAATTACTTTTACTATTTACCTCATTGAAGAGCAACATCAGTCCATTTGTGTGCAAACTTCTGACGGTGACTGCGACTGATCCGGGCTACCATTCAGATCCCTGTTTGTTCCAGGTAAGGGGCGCTTCCTTGAACACCATTTTGATCCATTTTTTAGAGATTTCCATTACAGATTAGATCTATGTTATGATTGAAATTTCATTTGGATTTAGATTTCCCCGGTGGAGTCGCAAATTTGTTGTGGAAGTAAATCCCCTCTGTGGACAGAGGCGATCCCTACTAGCCCAGACCGGGTCTAGCAACAATCGTCACACGCTATAGTGCAGGTTCCTAATTTCAAATAAACCAACTAGCGATGAAGGCTTACCTGGAATCCAACGCTGTCGCTTGTAGAGAAAGTAGCGCTCCCGTTCCTTAGCTCTGGCAGATCACGATCCCTCACAATCTCCGTGACTGAACACCTGCACATGCGAGAAACACAACAAACGCAAGCGTAAAATTCAGTATATGCAACTATATGTCAGTCAGAGAAGACATAAATCATCATCATAATCAACAACAGGAGTGGAACCATAACCAATAGTCGCTTATTATTAATCAATCAAAGGAGGATACAACCTGGCTCTGACGCTGAATTCTCCTTCGGAAGGTCGCCAGCGGAACACGTCTCGAAAAAGCCTGTCGGGGATGGGACAAGCCTCTCTCTTCAGATGTCTCGACAATAATCTCCTTGCTTGGATTTGGCCTTAAGGGAATGAATCAAGGCTCTTGCAGCATAAGGCTCTGATGGCTCTTGGGAACTTGGAGACTAGCTTGCAAAGGAGATGAGCAAGCTTTTATAGATGGAGGAAGGAGAGTTGGGATCCCTATAACCATGGGATTGGCCCTATCCTTAAGGAAGCTTCCATGAGAGGTGACAAACCACTTCCTCTACATGGAGATCCGGAGCCAAACCTCCCAACTCAAATTAGATACCAGTTTATGGATTGGTTAGGACGAAACTTCCGCCATTTATTTTTAAAAAACATTCCTTAAAATGGTTGGCACGAGTGTGACTCTGAGACAGAGCGCCAATTGGCGCGCCCTCTTTGAAGGATTTCCCCCATTGGCGCAGGTACTGAACTGTCTTCCCGCGCCAATGCAAAAAGGGGTGTTTTTAGGGTTTTTCACAAGGAGTTGTCTTCAGGGCAATGAAAGCTCATGTTCAGAGGGATGTCATGAAAGTGGTTTCAAGTCATGTCACTACTCACAGGTCACGGAATGAGCCCTCCAATTGTGCGGGATGGGGGAGTTGCGAGGAGACGATGTTCATTCTTGTGTAACAATCGAGTCAGTTAAGTTTTCACTTTCATCTCCTGAAACAAGTGAACATCCTGGTAGCAGAGAAACAACACCTCCTGATTCACATTTTATTCACAACTCAGGTGTCTCTCATCCAAGATTGGCTCAACAATATATTCCTGGTCCATCCATTTCTGTTCATCCTACATCCACTATTCAAACCACCCCACTTCAGCCCACTTTCCTTCCTGTGAATCCACCCCCACCACATATCATGGCAGCATGGTATGCTCCCTTAGTTCTTCCTGTACCATTAGTCAATCTTCCATAGGACTATCAGTTTAAAATTCCATTGTATGATGCTAGTAATGCTACAACTGCATCACAACATGTGGATAAGATGAATGACTACTTTGACAGAAATGAAATTGATAATGATTCTGTCAAGCTTAGATTATTTGCTCAAAGCTTAGGGGGAGAAGCAAGAAAATGGTTTAAAGGTTTAACCCCCCATAGTATTAATGATCTCCAAGCCTTCCATCAAACATTCTTAAACAAATGGGAAGTAAATAAAAACCCTCTCCAAGTCCTTTCTGACTACAAGAACCTCCATAGAGACATTGGGGAAAGTGTGCAAGCTTATTGCACTAGATTCAATAGTGTGTATAATGCACTTTCCCCAGAACTAAAACCTCCATAGGGCTCAGCTTTAAACAAGTTTCCTGAAGGGTTTGACCCCGAGATGGCCTATCAGCTGAGAGAGAGAGATTTTGCAACTCTTGAAGATATGCAAAAGGGTGCTCTTTCTGTGGAAGTCAACTTGATGGAGAAGAGAGCAAGAATGAAAATTGAAAAGAGAGTGTCCTTTAGAGAGGAAAATGCACCTTCTACTTCCAACTCAAAGATGGAAAAAATGATGGAGGAGATGATGAAGAAAATGAGCATCCTTGAGAGAGCACAAGCAAGTCAAAACCAAACTGCTCCTCAAAACAAAAACCAGAACCAAAATCAGAATTTTAGAAGGAACCAACCTCCAAACAGACCTAGGGAAGATGATCAACTGATCACTCCTCCTTTTCATCAAAACTATATAAGTGAGGTTGAGGAAACATATGAGATAATAGAGGAAGAGGATATGAACATGTTGGGAGTAGATAATGATGAATTTGAGATTCATTATGATAGAAAACAAGGTCTTTATACCCCTTATGATGACAACAGAGATGATGATGAAAGTTATTTTCAAGACATGGAAAATGTCATCATAGAGTCCCAAAAAGAATATGACCTTAGAAGCAAAACCAGTCAACAAACTCTCAACACCAAAATCTCTGACAAATCTTCACAAAACAACACTACAACCAAGCCTAAAATTGTCAAACAAAAGGATAAAACAGTGACTGTAAATTCTGATAAAAGTAGAGAGAAGGGCACTCAAAACAATGAAAAACAGAGTGCAGACATTAGTAGTACTACCACTTCAGTTCGTACTCTTGTTAAGACCATTTTGTCAAATACTAATAGAACAAATCAACAAACTGATGTTACTGATAGACTGGCAGCTAGTAAGGTTGAGACAAGTCCTTCCAAGAGCCAAATTCCTTTAAGCCTTTAGCAGGAAATTTCAAAGATTAGAATCTATGTTCCCCTAACTGAGTTAGCTGCCCAGAGTGTATATAGGACCCAAATTTTGAAGGTTTTAAACATTGAGGACAATAATGATACATTCAATCTTAATGATGACCAACCAGAGCTCATTTTTGGTCCTAAGATTGAAGGTATATATCAAGAGGGACCTGTTCCCCCCTTTTATGTGAGTTTAAATGTTCATGAAAAGATCCTTCATAATGCTATGCATGACTCTGGAGCCTCTCACAACCTTATGCCAAAGGTGATAATGGAAAGGCTAGGACTAGAAATAACCAGACCTTACAAGGATTTATATTCTTTTGATTCCAACAGAGTGAAGTGTCTGGGTCTAATCAAAGACCTTTGTGTGAGTTTGACCCAAATCCCAGCCAAGTGCATGGTGATGGATGTTGTGGTGGCTGATGTGCCTCCTAAGTATGGCATGTTGCTATCAAGATCATGGGGTGCCAAGCTGCAAGGTACCATACAGATGGATGGAACATATGCCACTATTCCTATCTTTAGCCATCTTAGAAGACTATACAGAGAGTCACACATGAATTCATGGTTAGTAGCTCAGAAAAGCCTGAAAATTTTCCCATTTACTCTGTTCATACTGACCTGGATTCATTTATATTTTACAATAATGAATCCACAAAGCAGTCAGATCCAGAACACAGTGACTCAGATGACCAGTCAGAGGCCCCTAATCTAGAAATGATGGCAGTTCTAGATATGGAAGAAAACGAGAGAGAAAATTTTGAACAGTGTGTTGAAACAACGAACCAGAGTGAACAAAGCCAAGATGGAAAACAACAGACTACCCCTTACACTCAACTCCATGAAAATACTGAAGAACAAGACCCAGCACAACATGTTGCAGATCCCAGAATAGAACATAATGATGAACAATGCAATAGGGATGAAGACAATGTTAACCCTACAAACAATCCCTTATGGGTCATGAAATTTGACGGGTCTTGCACTAAAAAGAGTGCAGGAGCTGGGGTATGGTTGGTCGACACTGAGAACAATTACTCTGAATGCCATGCTTTCAAGCTAGATTTCAAATGCACCAACAACATCGCAGAATATGAGGCTCTCATCCTAGGATTGCGTCTATTAAAAGAACTAGGAGCCAAGAAGATAATTGTTCAGGGAGACTCAGAATTAGTCATCAAACAACTAAACGGAGAGTATGCTGTTAAGCATCCTAGACTAAGGGTATACCGAAATAATGCCATAGATTTCCTAAACACGTTTACAAGATATGAGCTCGTGTTTGTCCCAAGAAGTCAAAATAATTGCAAATGGGCTGGCCTGCGCTGCTAGTTCATGTCAAGAATCACCTAGTGATAAACAGATCATCATTCAAACAAAATATAGACTTGCAGTGCTAGATAATGAAAACTATTGGCAGGTCTTCAAGGGCGACAAGCAGATAGAGGATTTCCTGCTTGGCAGGAACGATTTTGAGTTATCTGATTCACTTGCTAAATCTAACGAAAATTGCCTCAACAAAGAGTCCCCTGAAGGAGATAAACTATCCGGTTCCGTAAGAATCAACATGTTAACTAAAAAACTTGGAACTCATACTGAACAGTACGAGGACACAGAAAACGAAGACATTGAGATATTGTCGTCAAAGGATAAGAACATACCTTGGGGGTTAGCACCATTAGAAGACCTGTTTGATTTTAACGACATAGCAAAGAAACCCATTGTACAATACACCGAGTCTGATGTCGAGGAATGCAACATAGACACCAAAGATCAGCCTAAAATGATTAAATTAGCTAGCTCCTTGCCAACAGACATGAAAAAGAAATTCATTGACTTATTTAAAGAGTTTGTTGATGTGTTTGCCTGGAGCTATGAAGACTTAAAAGCCTATGATACACAAATCATCCAGCACAAGATCCCATTGAAAGAAAACCAAAAACCCTTTAGGCAAAAACTGCGTCGAATTAATCCAATACAACTGCCTCTAGTAGAAAAGGAAATCAAGAAAATGTACGAGGCAGGAATCATAGTGCCTGTGAGGTTTTCAGATTGGGTTTCTAACCTTGTAGCTGTGAGGAAAAAGACAAGAGAAATCAGATTGTGCATTGATTTCAGAAACCTTAACAGAGCCTCCCTAAAGGACAATTACCCTTTACCCAAAATGGAACACATTCTACAAAGGGTAGTTGGTTCAAAGAGGATTTCTCTGTTAGATGGTTTTTCAGGGTATAACCAAGTTTTAGTACTCCCAGGATACCAACTCAAGACAGCTTTCACCACTCCTTGGGGCACTTTCATGTATGTGAAAATGCCTTTTGGGTTAATGAACGTTGGGGCCACTTTCCAAAGGGCCATGGACATTGCATTTTTAGAGGAGATAGGGCACTTCATTGTAATTTACCTTGATGGCATAATAGTTTATTCCAAATCTGATGAAGAGCACCTGAAACATCTAAGAAAGGTCCTTGAAAAGTGCAGAAGGTTTGGATTATCTTTAAATCCCAAAAAGACAGTGTTTGGCCTACAAGAAGGTAAACTCCTTGGCCATAT
Organism: Pinus albicaulis; assembly: GCA_034641835.2. Classification (NCBI taxonomy): domain Eukaryota; kingdom Viridiplantae; phylum Streptophyta; class Pinopsida; order Pinales; family Pinaceae; genus Pinus; species Pinus albicaulis. The sequence goes on along the minus strand of JAXQQM020059083.1, from coordinate 10,798 downwards.
CATATCAGAAGAAGGGATTAAAATAGATCCAAAGAGAGTTGAGGGAATACTAAAGATTAGCCAACCAAGGAACATAAAAGAATTACAGTCCTTTATTGGAAAAATTAACTTCTTGAGGAGGTTTATTCCCAACTTAGCAGAGCTCCTTAGAAACATGACTAATATGCTCAAGAAAGAAGTAGGAGTGAAATGGACTGTAGAAGCCAAAAGATCCTTCGAATTGGTAAAACATGCACTCACCCGGGCACCTGTCCTGATCAGCCCTGACTTTTCAAAGGATTTTCTTATTTTTTCCTTTGCCTCAGAGCATACTGTAGCTGTTGTCCTATTGCAGAAAAACCCAGAGGGACAGGAACAACCTATTGCTTTTTTCAGCAAGGCTTTAAGGGATGCACCCTTGAAATATAACATAATGGAAAAATAGGCCTATGCTTTGGTAAAAGCCTTAAAGGACTTCAGGGTGTATATTCTGCATTCTCACATCATTGCCTATGTGCCTAATATAGTGGTAAAAGACATCTTTTCACAAGACCTAGATGGAAAGAGGGGCAAATGGATTGCTGCTATATTAGAGTATGATTTGGAAATCAAACCCACCAAACTCATTAAAGGTCAGGGCTTAGCTCAATTAATGGCTGAATCTAATCTACAAGCCCTTGACATCAACATGGTAGATGCCTTGGATGAACAGGAAGAATTACCTACTCCCACTGTGGAAGAGCAGTTTCAAAGCTCACCTTGGTACACTGATATCTTGTATGTACTTACAAATCTTAATGCTCCTCCTGATTTATCAAAAACAAAGGCAAGGTTTTTAAAGTTGAAAGCTAATACTAGAGTATGATTTGGAAATAAAACCCACCAAACTCATTAAAGGTCAGGGCTTAGCTCAATTAATGGCTGAATCTAATCTACAAGCCCTTGGCATTAACATCGTAGATGCCTTGGATGAACAGGAAGCGTTACCTTCTCCCACTGTGGAAGAGAAATTTCAAAGCTCACCTTGGTACACTAATATCTTGTATGTGCTTACAAATCTTAATGCTCCTCCTGATTTATCAAAAACAAAGGCAAGTTTTTTAAAATTGAAAGCTAGGAATTATTGCATTTTGAATGAATGTTTATATTGGAAAAATTCTAATGGTTTATTTCTTAAATGTTTTCCAGAAGTTGATGCAGAGAAGATCAAGCATGAATTCCATGAAGGAGAGTGTGGAGGTCATCTCTACTGGAAAACCACAGCCAATAAAATCCTTAGAGACGGCTATTACTGGCCCACCCTCTTCCAAGATTTCCATAAAATGATAGTAGCTTGCCACAAGTGCAAAGTTTTTGAGGGAAAAAGAAAACTCCTTCCTTTACCATTACAACCTATCACTGTTGAAGCTCCTTTTCAACAATGGGCCCTAGATTTCATAGGAGAAATACATCCTGCTTCATCTTCCCAACACAAATGGATTCTCACAGCCACTGACTACTTCACAAAGTGGATAGAGGCCATCCCTTCTAGGAATGCCAAAGATTCTGTCATTATAAAATTTCTTGAAGACTATATCTTGTCTAGATTCGGTTTCCCCGGGAAGATTATTACTGATAATGTTGCGGCTTTTAGTTCAAAAAAGATGTTTGATTTTTCTCACATGTATCAGATTACACTTGGTCATTCTACTGCTTATTACCCTCAAGGTAATGGGTTATCTGAATCATCAAATAAAAGTTTGGTGACCATCATCAAGAAGTTGCTTGAAGAGAATAAAAAATCATGGCATAACAAGTTGGTGCATGCTTTGTGGGCAGACAGGTTGACCACAAAGAAGTCCGTTGGAATATACCCTTACCAGCTTGTTTATGGAGAAAATGCAGTGTTTCCTACCAGCCTAGGTGTACCAGTGATAAAATTAGTCCAAGAAATACAATCAGAAGAGGACATCATGATAAGGAGGATCAATCAGACAATACATCTCTAGCAGATAAGGGAAGAGGTTTACAATAGGGCTCAGAAGGTGCAAGAGAACATAAAGAAGTTGTTTGACAAGAGAACAAAGGCTTTTGATTTCAACATTGGAGACAAGGTACTCAAGTGGGACTCTAGAAGAGAGGATAAGGGTAAACATGGAAAATTTGACTATTTGTGGCAAGGTTCTTATATTATTCAGTCCACCATTGGTCCAAATGCCTTCTTTCTGCAAGAGTTAGATGGCACATATCTGTTTGGGGGTCCTGTCAATGGCAGGGTGCTTAAGCATTACTACTGCTAATTTCAATTTTAAAAAGCTTTCATTTCCATTGTAAATACCATTTCTTTGTTCAGTCCTACATAAGAAAAAATACAAAAACAATAAAAAATAAGAGAAAAGAGGGCAGATTGTAAAACAAATAAACAAATAAAGGTATAGCCCCATACCAAAAAAAGAAACAATTCTGAAAGTGTGCAAGCTCAAATGCCACTCCTGTAAAACACACTACTAGTTGGTCAAACAGCCTAATCTTCACTAATTAGTTTTAAATTTACTGCTAATAGGATAGTGAATTTCATTTGCCAAACTGTTTAATATTGGCTCATCAGTAGATAGATTAGGTTAGAAATTAAAGGTTCAAACATGCTCAAAACCTGAACCTAAGTTCCCAAGCAAGAATTGACTACAAACTATGTTTAATTCTGAGTCAAGACAGAGGTAAATCTAGTTCTAATCATCTCAAAATCTGAACCAGAGAAAAAGAAAGAACAGCTCAATCAAGAGGCAATCAGAGCTGTAAAAAGGTGAAGGAAGTGCTTTCAAATTTCAGATCTGAAGCCTTCCATTTTCTGTTTTAAATTGTGTGCAAAATAAATATCTATGTGCAACTTGTTTTTTATGCCATAGATCACAGCAATTTAAACTGCTTAATCTTGACTTGACTGTTTTTAAATTTCCGTTGTAGAATTTAGAGAATAAAATCTGTTGGACAGTTTAATCCCAACAGATAGTAGATTAGGTAGAGAATCATATGGACTCAGCAGTTTGATCTGATTCCATGGAGAAATAAGGAGTAGAAATAGATTAGATTTCCTATTTACAAAAGAAATAAAATGTTGTAAAGAGTTTTCCAGTTCAAGTGCAATCTAAAATGAAGAAAAAATGCTAGATCAGTAAGATTGGGTAGGTAGAAAGCTTGTTGATGAAGATCCATTGTTCTCCATAGTTGCTAATATGTTTTCAGGAAAAAGAAGAGCATCCAAGAAAAGAAGGCAGCCCAATGGATGAAGCACTGAATCAGCCTCCTAGAGAATGCAGGTCTGAAGTTCTTGATGTCTTCAAGAAGGCACCATCCCCAAGTGGAGCCACTGGTGGCCACCTATAAAATTTTCTCTATCAGAAGGTGGCCAAAACATTGTTTAGCCTTCAAGGAATAGTTTCATTGCAGAAATATTATCTCTTGAAGCCTCTTCAAACATCATCTCCTCTATCCAAGTCTTCACTGGTTGTTTCCCTTCATAACTCAGAAATTTTGCTAAAATTCCATGAGAAAGACTACTGCAAAATCCCCTTTTCTCCCCTTCCTTCACTCACAATCTAACCTTCATTTTTACTCTCCTTTTCCCCATCAAAATCCCTCATTTTCATATTTTTCCTCATTTCCCCTTCATATAATCCACCTTGCATAGTTTAAAACTCCTTTTTAGACTATATCAAAACCCCCAAAACCCTTTGAAAACCATTGAAAATATATGAAAAAACCCATTTTTTTATTATTAAGGGTTTAAGCCCCCTTGGGCTTAGTCTCTAACCATTTCCTTCCATATGCCCTGGTGTTGGAACCAGGCGCTGAGCCATTTCGGCGCCTAACCTTATTTTATATATATCCCGCTCGAAAATATTAAAAACCTTATGTTATTTTCGAAACTTTGGGTATTGTAATTATTTTCTAAATTATCGTCGGTTCAAAGCCTCAGCTGATCTCTGCCATCGATCTGATCTATAGATCGAAGGCGCATCGTCTATCACCCTGGTGGTCCCCGCCATCCACTAACCAATTCGCAAAACCGTGCAGTATTCATCGCACTGCCTTTGGGGCAAAGGTGGTTTTTTCCTGATCGGTAGTGATTCCATATGCTGGCCGACGCGTGTCCCGTGTACTATTTGAAAATTCCCCCGCCATCCCGCATTATAGTTCGGTAATAAAACCTATGCGCGATATTGACATGCACCGTCCGATCTGAGGCCGCTCATCGGACAGTGGTCACTCGCTGGAGATGCACACGCGATAAGTCAGGGTACGATGCAGCGGTAACAGCCTCTCCGCCATCGATCTGATATGTAGATCGATGGCCCAAATTCCATCGCCCGATCTCTCCATTTTGACTTTCCACCTGCACTCCTGACTGTCGATCTCTGCGCGATAGAAGACACTGATTTGATTTTCTTTTCTGCCTTGCCATTCACTCCTCACGATCAATCTCGACCGTTGGATGATGCCATCCAATGACTATGCTCTCTCCACATGCCTTCTGAAGCAGTCAGCCTATATATGCAGGATTTTTTAATAGTTTTTCATATTTTTGCAGGGTTTTAATTGGTTTTTTCCGCCATGCTAAAGAAAAATTCACAGGTCGAGGGTGACGATCCTCCCGCCTACGATTCACCACAAGATCACTTGCAGGGTTTCAAATTCGCATTTTATCAATGAATTCATGAGCCATTGATGCCATTCGACCTGTGTACATCCCTGCACACCAGAAAACACAGTTAATTGAGCACCGATCAAAGAGTATCAGCGTCGAAGACAGAACATACCAGAAACAGGAGATTGAAGACCTAAAACATAGTTCTCAAGTAAATTAAAGGTCTTTAGGGAAAGACAAAGACATCTGTCAAGCTGAGAAAGCTTCCACTGCCATCAGCTGAGGCCAATTGAACCCTATCCAACTCCTTAAGACACCTGTAGCCTCACATAAATCAAAGGAAGCTTAGTCATTACCTGAACAAGAGATGTTTACCTGAAGACAGCTGAACAATTAATAAAAATCATAGAATCTTATCTCTAATTGTCTGCAGAACCATTTTAGAAGATTAAGAACAGTTTAGAAGCACATCTTTCAATAATTATGCCTCGAAAGGCAGGAACAGATGTTATGGAGCGGAGTTAGAAATGATTACATAATTAATGGTATTTTATCCTTGGGAAATCCTCCCACTTCCTCCTTTCTCTATAAATACCTCTGTAGAACATAAGAAAACATTGGTATCTAGACATCTGAAGCTACTGATGCACTATATGTAATTTGAAGATAAATAAGCTGATATGAGACGTTTGAAGTTGTAGAGACCCTCTGGGCTTGCTGATTGTAACTGGTTTGAACATCAAATACAAGTTGTTGATTTATGGGATCCTGATTTGTGTCAATGGTGATGTGTTCCTCATTGTCAATTATTATTTTATTTAAATATTTCACTCTGTTCATTTTCTCTCATAAGGAACAACAAACATAGAGCTAGGACTTACTCTCAGTAGTACCCTACTCTTACTGAAATCTTTATTTTCTATGTTTTTCTCTTGCCAATACTGAGTATATTAAAGCAGGTTGGTTTCAAAGCACTTACATGATCTAGATTGCTCATTATGATTATCATCGGTGTTTTCCTTTAGAATATGCTGAAAGCGGGATGGTTTCAAAGTACTCACCTGATCTTAAGCTGTTCTAACTGTTTTTGAATGTTTTTTGACTGATTGTACTTCAAAGCAGGCTAGTTTAAAAACATTTACCTGATCTCAGAATGCTTTTAAATTTTTTTTCTCTAAACTCAAAGTTCTTCAATGCAGGCTAGTTTAAAAGTACTTACCTAATAACAATATTGTTTTATGTTTTGTCTCCCTAAGCACATGTTGAAAGCAAGATAGTTTAACAGCACTTACTTGATCCTAGAATGTGCAATGTTCTTCAATTTGTTTTGTTCTCCACTTCCTATCTGTTTCACTCCATAAATCACCTTAAGAGATCCTTTGACATAAGTGACTTGTCCCATGTATCCTTCTTGAACCTTGCTATCCCATTAAAATCATCCCATGACTCCATAGCCCAATGGGTTAAAACTATCTTTGCCTTTTTCTATCAGTCAAATCATTCCTTCACTTTCAGACATCTTCACCCTTCATTTTGAACTGCCTTCACCTTCATCATGTCTTTTCCCAACCAAAACAAACAAAACAAAACTCATGCTCTTCATAACTAGCCTAATACCACATTTCAGGCTTTAAAGATCACATCTTTAAACTCATTTATAGAGAGATCCCTCTCTGGATTCAGGAGGGATAGATCCTTGAATCCCAAAGCGGTTTGATGTTACCCCATAGTTGGACTTTTTCCAATATTGCTAATTACAGGGACCTAACATTTCTCATTTACTAAAGGGAGTGGGTTCCCTTAATCATTTTAAGTATTTTCCTAAGTTTAGTTGAGTTTGAGGAAATTTAAATTGTAAATTGATTTATGGATAATATCTGATGAGTTGCAAAATCTTAGGGATGAGTAAGGAATCCTAAGAATAGTGAGGATTTGAAGGATTTAAAAAAAATCTAATTTAGGATTGTATTGAATAAAGAGAGGAGTTGAAGAGCTAATTTAGGAGATAGTGAGAGATTTTTGGATTTCAACTAAATTGGTTCAGGAATACTTTTCTTTTATAAATTGTGAGCTTTTGAATCATTAAAGGGGACAGAGAGGAAGGAGAGTGAGATAGATGATAGAAGGAATTTAATTTTAAAGCCTACGGGCATAGACTGTAAATAGGAAGAAAGACCATATAAGGGCATATCAGGCCAAATCCTGATTGTAAAGAAGGTTCTACTGATATTTGTGTAATTATTGGTTAATGAATGATTGAATGTGTTTTCGATCCTAGAGACAGCCTTGAGTTGTGAAAGACCAGTGCCTAGGACATCTTAAATAGCAGAGAGCAAAAGAAACATAACAGGGATAACTAGCAGGACAAAGCTCTCATGCTTTTCATTTATAAACAGGAAGATCAACTTGAATGGGACCAAAAATTTCAGAAGTTTGACGCCTGAAAGATATATTGCAAAAAAAAAGTGTGAAACTCTTATGCAAAGGCATCAGACAATTTAAGACAGTTCACGGTAAAGAAGGCCAATTCAACAATACTTAACAGAGATAAGTAATCTGCAGATGTTCACTATGTAAGAAAGAATGAGGAAATATCAGCTGTCGCATAGATAATATCCAGACACACATATCACCATGTAATGGGCTTATCTATTTAAGAATCCATTCACAATAATAGTGTATTTCCAAAATAACATCATATGGAAGCCAATATAGCAGAAGTGTGGGTGCTGTGAGGATGGAACAATATATCATGCATGAGCCATATTTAAAGCGCTAGATTGATTCCAACATAAGTATCAGCTAGGATAAATTCACATTAAAATCAATGAGCTGCTCGCATTCCAAAACATGATACAGGAGAAACGGATGAGATAAGACGAACAATTGATCGACACATAAAGGAGAAGTTACATTCTATTAAATATCAAAGACTAGAATATTCCTTACAGATAAGACTTCTCTTTATTGAAACCCAACGGGCTCTGAACCTTCATGCAAGAGTTAAACAAAAATGCATACAAAATCCTCTTACAACATAGTTTTCTGATAAAATCTGGAACCTGGTGTTCTCTTCTGCTCTTGTTTATATAGGAACTTCTCTACACGGGCGAGAAGATATTTTGGGAAAATATCTTCTTCGCATGCAAGGAATTTGTTAGAAATCCTTGTCAAAATATCAAAAAATCACGATGAGGAATCAAAACCTCTCATCCTTTGCTGTTAGGCGCTCGGCCATTTAAAAACCAAAATTGTATAACAGTCTAAGTAAAAGTAAATTGCTGTGGTGAAATATAGATTCCACCTGAAACCTGAAAAAGACTAACTAATGGTAAAAAGTAAAAATGCCGCGAGGGCCGAATCATGAAATAACAATGCATCATTTGTGAGAAGGGGTTGAGGCTGTTGCTGATACTGGTGGAGGCACGTTTGCGGATGAACTGGCAACTTGGCTGACAAACTAGATGCACCTCTACTGACTATCCGCGGCAGGCTCAGGCATCGCTGCAAATCCTTCTACCCTGATGAAGGCCTCGATGAGATCACTTAGATTTGCCTCGGAAGGAATTTTATGTTTCAACAAGTGAAGGAGGGAAAACTCTGGGCAAAGTGATGCAAAAATGGTTTCGGCCTTTAGTCGAGCGGTTTTATCTGACAGGACATCTGTCCAGTCCCTTTCTTGTTTTAGGCATGTTTCATATTCTGGTAATGATCGCAGTATGGAAGGGGTGGTGGAGTCCTAGCACATCGGGAGCCCTGCTGTCGTAATCTTGGCCCAAACCGCATCAAACCGGTCCATGCTGCACACCAACTGCTGTAAGGCCTTCGAAGCCGCGACGCGAGCTGATTCGTTATCAATGGTTTTCTGGTATTCGAGGGCTTCCTTATGCCAGCTGACTATGCCATGCTGCTCTGCTTCACTTGCTCTCAGCCCTTTTAACAATGACACATATTCCTTGACGTGCTGAGCTTTGTTGACCAAATCGAGATCCCCTTCCTAAAGTCTCCCCCTGAGATAGAGTACTGAAGATTTCATCTCCTCGATGACTTTCAGAAACTCCCATTGCTCTGTTACAGCTGAAATGATCTCGGACCAAATAATCTTTCTACCATCCCTGAGAGTGAGGCTACCTTTTAGGCATGCGTTGAGATCGTTTATGGTCTTCTGCTGGTCAGCCCTTGTTTTCTTTTCCTGTTCGATCTCTTTCTGTAACGCCTCTATTTTTCTAGTATTCTCTGACAGGGATTTTTCCAAATCCGTGATCCTTTGCCTTGCGGTGGAAGCCTGTTTCTCCAGTATATCATTTGCAGCTTTTGTTGCATTCAGCTTCTCTGAAAGTGAACTCATCTCAGGTGGTGTTTTAGCAAGCGCACAACTGTGTGTGTCCCAAGTGTTTTGCAGCTCTGACAACCTACTCTGAAGGGTAGCGATTGTTCCTGTCAATTTCTCCTTCTCTTCCCTTTCTTTTGACAATGTGCCGGCCAATTCCGTTTTTTCTTTCTCCACTTGTGCCAACTCGGCTGTCTGCACATGCTGGGAGGCCGGCATGTGGGCTTTGCTTTTCAATGAGGAAACTTCCTTCTGTAATTGGTCTATTAAAAAGGCTTACGGGTTCGCTTCCCCAGACTCTTTCCCTTTGATTTGATCCTAGAGGCCGCGTATTTGGTTTGCCAGGGTGCGTGTACTTGCATGCTCATTCTTCAGGGTAGTCCTCACTTGTTCATGCTTTTTCTCAAGTTTTCTAAGTGCAATGGTAACCCGCATTACTTTGTCCTTCAACATATCGCCTACGACCTGGAACAGGTTACACATATATGTTTCTGGCACCTTAGTCATGTCAATTCCGTGCTCGAGCACCCGGTAGCTAGTGGCACCTGTATTAGGGTCCAAGATGGCTTCAGCCATAGACAACACCAGGTGTTCAGTGTCCACATTCATGGTGGCGGAAATCCTGGTGTGATATCTCTCTACATACCCCTCTAGCTCGGCTTTGTATTTATCTCTGATTATCCTATTTTTCTTGATCCTTTCAGCTGCCACTGGTGAAGTATAGTCTCCCATGGCCTGTGAAACCTCAGTGAAGTCAGAGGAGGTGGTGCTATCTCTCAACACTTTGATTCTGGCCTTGTTGCTGTCAAGTTGCGCATATGGTGTGAATGGTTCCAGTAGCTGTTCTTCCCCTATAACTTTGGCCTCACTTGAGATTGTTTTCTGCTTTTTACGAGCGGGAGAGCCTGCTCCTGAAGGACCCACTTCTTCTTCTTGGCCTTTATTGATGCCTTCCTCTTCCACTGTGGCAGACGAATCTGTCTCCATCTGCGAAATCAAAGGCAAAATTTCCATGTTAGCCTTCCACTCTATAAACGGTCTTGGTTCATGCACATAAGGGGCATACCTGTTCCTCTTTCTTCTGTTTGAAATGATCTCCCGAGGATCATAGGCCCAAGTCTTCCCCTGTCTTAGGTCCATGCCCTGCAACATCTTCTCGACAATGGGAAGGGCTAGTCTTGAATTCACGACGAACGGGCCGATATGGGTAGGAAGCCTCAGTATGTAACCTTTTTTGACGGGAAAAAAATGGAGCTGGTCTGCCTTGAGGGCTTGCCGAATATACTCCAGAGAATAAACTCGTCGAGCGGGAAACACGGGTACCAGGTAAGGGGCGACCTCGGATCCATAGACCCGAATTTCAGTATAGTTATCAGAGAGATACCAATCCCTGGTGCTCTGGATTTTACCAGCTTGCAGCAAGTTCTTCATTTCAGGAAAAACCCTAGGTGAGGGCGAATCATGAATGATGGTGTAAGAAATGGACATGAAATCGTTTAGGAAACCTGAATAACCCACCCCTTTTGGCAATTGGCGCACTGCAAAGTTCCAGTCAAAAATAGGTCGGGGCTGAGAATTGACCTCGTATACCCTATCCAAGCCCAAACCCTCGAACTTATCAGCATGCTGATACAAGAAAAGATAGAACACCATTGAACAAAAATGAAAGTGACTCGTTTCTGAAAGCTCTTGGAATTGGGTGTGAATGTTGGCAGAGAAGTAACCCGGGATATCCAGGACGACCCCTTTCTGAGACATTAACCACAGAAAGAAAACACATACTTTGGAAGTTTCCCCCAACCCGCCTACACCTAAAAGACCTGCAATGAGTTGCACTTCTTCCGTAGACAGGTTTAATGGGAGGA
>JAXQQM020074814.1:0-123978 GCA_034641835.2 Pinus albicaulis | reverse complement strand
TAGCTGGAAAACAAGCTCAGCCATACGTTCTCAATCTATTGGAAATATGATGCAGAGTGTTGTCCTTGATGGCAACCCACTAAATGAAGATGAAGACATGTGACAGTTGACATGTGTTGTCCTTGATGGCAATACACCTGATGAAGTTATTCTTGACTTGATGGACTTGCTAAACGATGTAAATCTGATGTGATATGATGTTTGTTAGCAATATGATGCTGAGTGTCTAATGTGATATGATGTTTGTCGATATTATGATGTTGAGTGTTGTCCCTGAAAGGCAACCCACTTGATAAAGATGATGGCAACTTAATTGATGAAGTTGTGCTTGCTAGAATATGTTCTTGATGAAGAAAATATGATGTATCTACAGTGTGCACAAAAGGCAATGAAGAAAGGGAATTCAGAATGTGCTCAAAGTATGATGAAAAGAGTATGTCTCTATGAATACGCGGATATGTCTAGGGGAAGTCGCGTATGCACGCGGGAAAGAACGTGATAAGTCGCATATGGACAAAAGCGCTCAAAAAGTGCAAAAACAGGGGCCCGTGGTATTGAAGACTCATGGTATTGATTTGGCTCGTGGTATTAAAGGCTCATGGTATTTCTTTGGCCCGTGGTATTGAAGGCTCATGGTATTGCTTTGACCCGTGGTATTGAAAAAGGATAAACCTATATAAAGAGATGAAATTCATTGTGCAAATTACAAGTGTGGGGGCAAGATGTCTGAGCTTGAATGAATACTTCTCTGTGAAGTATATCTGTATGGAAAGGGTAAAGGTTTGATGATAGATCTGAATCTATGATGCACTGATGAAGAAATGATGAAGCGGGATTTCTAGATCTGAAATGTACTTGTATTTGCTAGATCATTTATGGAGTGATTAGATCTCAGAAGAGGCGAATATCTCGTTCAAGTGGGTTAAACTGAATCAATGTCTCATTTGAAGAAGATAACATAATGATTTGAAGATCTATACGTCGTTTCTCCAGAGGAAGGCCAGATACACAAAGGTTTTCGTCAAGAGGAAAGCGCAGAAGTAATGAAATATGGAAGATACATCGGTTTGTGTGAAGGGAAGCGCGTATATACGCCACATCGTTAGAAGTGAGCGTGATGCAACCAGGTTTGCTGAAGTCTGTGGTAAGAAATGTCCGATCTGTTCTGCTGGTTTACTGATATCTGTCAGTGAGTTATATGTATCTGTTTCATGGTTGACTGTGCTTAAAAGTATGGAAAGGGTCCACTTTGAAAATATGATGAAATGTGGCTTGCAAGTGGTGTCCTAAAGGAAGCTTTGGATCCAGTGTGAAAATTGATGAAACGTGGTCCATAGAGGTGCTGAGGGTTGGAGTCATAGGGTCGTAGCCTTCCGTGAGGGGAAATCCAGATCAAATGTAGCTCCCTTCCAGGTGAGGCCGGTAAACGAGATCAGGGGGTCGTAGCTCCCTTCCAGGAGAGGCTGGTAAACGAGTCAGGGGGTTGGAGCTCCCTTCCAGGAGAGGCTGGTAAACGAGCGCAGGTGGGTGCCTGCGTGCTGGTAGAGTCTGCACCAGCACATATGTTGTAAAGATGTTTTCTCTATAATAAAATATTGAAGGTTGAGCAACTGCAGCGGTGGTTTTCTCCCGACTTGGGTTTCCACCTAAAAATCCTGGTGTTCATGTGTGATGCTTTGTGTGATGGTTTATTCTGTTCTTACTGCACATGTTTACTGTTTATAGAACATCTAATAAATTAATGATGGAATTATGTAAGTGAAGAACTAATGGCATAATTAGATCTCTGGGTATACGCGAGTTTCATGAAGGATATCCGCGTGTATACGCTAGTTGGCTTCAGCAAAGTAGCGTATGGGTTTTAGAGCATGAAAAAGTAAAAAGTTTGAATATGCTGTAAATACTGATTCACCCCCCCCTCTCAGTATTTTTCCCAACAATTGGTATCAGAGCGTGGTCCTTCTGCAGAAGCTTGATCGCTTGAAGGAGATCCGTAACAATGGGAAAGAGGAAGAATGAAGGTCTTGAAGCTACAGTCATCTCTCTAGAAGCATCAAGTAAGAAGAGTGAGGAACCTCTACAACTAAATGAAAATGAAGAACTTGGATCAAAAATCCGGTCTGTCATAGAACTTCTACAAGCAGATCTTGAAGAATCAAACAAGAAGAATGCAAGACTTGAAGCAGATATCATTTCCCTCAAAGAAGACCTGGATAAATCAAATAAGAAGAATGCAGGACTTGAAGCAGAAAACATATCTCTGAAAGAAGATCTCAAAGCATCGAAGAAGAAGAATGAAGAGCTACAACAAACATGTGAAGAAAACAAAGATTGGTTGAAAGAAAAGATTCTAAAGGATCAAGTAGAAGATGGAAGAAGGAAAGAAGAAAGCATGACAAAGCAATGTCAAGCCTTGGAAGTTGAGGTAAACATTCTCAAAAGTAAATTAGAAGAAAAGGTAAAACTTTTGAGGTTTCAAGATAGTACTAATATTTTGGACGATATTCTGAGTAATCAAAGGTCTCCTGCTATCAAACTTGGTCTTGGTTTCCATGAAACTGTTAAAGGAGAATCTAGCTCACAAGGAGGTGCTAAAGAATCAAAGGACATCAATGAAAAATCTGAAGTGTTGAAAGAGTCAAAAGATCAACCAACGATCATGAATTCTCAAAGGAATTCATTCAAGAACGTTGAATGTTTTAAATGTCATAACTATGGGCATGTTGCAGCAAATTGCGGAAGCAGAACAATTCAGCCACAAATAAACAGGTACTCTGGTAGCTTCAAGGGATATTGTTTCTCATGTAACAAGTATGGACATAAAGCAGCTGATTGTAAAAGGAGGAAGAATAGAAATACTCATTATGATCCCTATGCTTACTTTTCTGGTCACACAAGATGTTATGCTTGTAACAAGTATGGACATGTAGAAAAGAATGCAGGATGAATAGATATGAGAAATTGGATAATTTCCAGCACAAAAATTTCAAGCAATGCTAGAAAAAGAATGAGGACTGGTCAAAAACGTAGGGAATATTGACCCTACTGCAGTCATCCACTTCTAAATCCTACTTCTCATAATTACTGCAGGAGTAATGTGAGATACATTATAAGGATTAGTAATGTATCATCACAGGGGGAGAAATGCATGATGACTCTCATGGTTGATTTGATTACTCTGTTTATATGTATTTCTGACAGTGCATCTGGTGTGAAGAAAAGACAGGAACATAAGGTAAATTTGCAGAAGGAGATGAAGGTGTGAAATTTTCTATATTTCACTTTCCATACGTGGGTTAAATGAAACAAAGTCGCGTATACACGCGAGTTACGACGAACACGATCGCTTATGTAACTGATGATAAGAAGTTTTATACGATATTTGAAGATGGAAACGGAGAGAGTCCAGGAGAACATCGGTCATTAGCGATGATTGCCTTGTTAGCATTATTACGTTTATATGATGATGATATGATACTTGATGTCTTATGTTGAAGATTATGGATGATTTCTGTTTGTTGAAGAGTATTCGCTGCTGAGATGAAAGCCTTAGTATTCAGAGATAAGGACAGATCATGCAGAGATGGTTGCTGATGACTTGCTGATAAAGGTATTCAGGATTGCACAAGTCAAGCAATAGCACTGGTTTAGGGGGAGTAGCAGGTTGATGATTGCATTGTTGGCAATATGATTGCTTATTCTTTGTTCTTTGTGATACTCATGCTCAAATGATGATGACTTGGTACATGGATTATTGTGATGAGATTTGGTGCAGTTCTTTGATAAATGTTGATGGTATGGAAAGAATGTATTGATGCTGCAAAGGATCTGAAGGCTTGATTACTAATGGGCTTATGCTACAACCATTGGATGACGCTTGAAGACACAACTACACTATTCTGTTATATCTGTAGTCCAGGGAAGCAGTCAAATATCTCAAAAAGAAGCTGAACATTGTCTTTTCCTCATAGAGAATCAGATCTGCATAAATTTTAGAAGATGGCTTGGGATACGCGGGTTTCCTGAAACACAGTCGCGTATGTACGCGAGTTCCTGCACAGAAAACCACGTATGGTTGGTTGCTGACAATTTTTGCTTGGTTTAGCTCTCTTCAGCACAGCTGCAGTGTTGTTTGGTATCTCTAATCTTTATTTGGTAGCTTTCCTGGTGGTATTGGTGGTGTTCCAGTTCTCATAATTCTTTTTCTAATGATTTAATGAAGATGCCTTGATGATTTGTTGATGAAAGTGTTCAGGATGCACAAACTAAAGGGGAGCCTTATTCATACGAAAAGAATGCTTGGATGCACAGATTCAGGGGGAGCATTAGCGTTGCTGAGTATAATGCATTGTTGGCATTATGATGGTTCTGAAATATGTTCTCATTCTTGAGGACTTTCTGGTGTTGGTCTTATTTTCATATATGTAATTTGATGAAAAGGTCATGTTGAGACCCATGATGTAAATCTTGTAATATTCAGTCATGTAAGGACTAGTCAAATGTTGTAAACTCACTTGGTTGAGTAGCTGAGTCAAATGTGTAAACCCACTTGGTTGGGTAAGTGAAAACCCACTTGGTTGGGTACTTGAGTCATATATGTAAATCCACTTGGTTGGATCTTTGTTGTAAGTATGAGTCCTTGGTGATAGGAAAGGTCATACAGTCATGTACTTCATTGAATAATATGTTTAAAGATTCAACATGAACTCAGGGGGAGCAAGGTAATTTCAGTGCACATCAGATCTGCAGAAGCTCTCCTTTCTACATGAGAAGAAAAACCTTGTGTTGGTTTTGATCCGCCCTTTGCCCTTGATGTCAAAGGGGGAGAGTGTGTTGGTTTTGATCCGCCGTTACTTATGATGTCAAAGGGGAGAGTGTGTTGGTTTTGATGGCTAGTTTTGATCCGCCCTTTACCCTTGATGTCAAAGGGGGAGAGTATCATGGTGTTTGAATAATGGTTATAATCAATGTATCTATCTATTGTGGTAACCAAACACCATCATGGTTGCCATCAAGTCCAAAGGGGGAGATTGTTGGAAATATGATGCAGAGTGTTGTCCTTGATGGCAACCCACTAAATGAAGATGAAGACATGTGACAGTTGACATGTGTTGTCCTTGATGGCAATACACCTGATGAAGTTATTCTTGACTTGATGGACTTGCTAAACGATGTAAATCTGATGTGATATGATGTTTGTTAGCATTTTATGTATGGGTGTACGATGTGATATGATGCTGGTCGATATTATGATGTTGATGTTGTGCAAAGAAAGGCAACCCACTTGATAAAGATGATGAAACTTACTTGATGAAGTTGTGCTTGCTAGAATATGTTCTTGATGAAGAAAATATGATGTATCTACAGTGTGCACAAAAGGCAATGAAGAAAGGGAATTCAGAATGTGCTCAAAGTATGATGAAAAGAGTATGTCTCTATGAATACGCGGATATGTCTAGGGGAAGTCGCGTATGCACGCGGGAAAGAACGTGATAAGTCGCATATGGACAAAAGCGCTCAAAAAGTGCAAAAATAGGGGCCTGTGGTATTGAAGACTCATGGTATTGATTTGGCTCGCGGTATTAAAGGCTCATGGTATTGCTTTGGCCCGTGGTATTGAAGGCTCATGGTATTGCTTTGACCCGTGGTATTGAAAAAGGATAAACCTATATAAAGAGATGAAATTCATTATGCAAATTACAAGTGTGGGGGCAAGATGTCTGAGCTTGAATGAATACTTCTCTGTGAAGTATATATGTATGGAAAGGGTAAAGGTTTGATGATAGATCTGAATCTATGATGCACTGATGAAGAAATGATGAAGCGGGATTTCTAGATCTGAAATGTACTTGTATTTGCTAGATCTGTTTATGGAGTGATTAGATCTGTGATGAGGCGAACATCCATGCAGTAAAGGGTTAGATACGAATTGAATGTGATGCGAAGAAGTATACTCTGACTCTATAATGATTGAAGATCTATACGTTACTTCGCTGCAGAGGAAGCGCGTATATACGCGTCTTCGCCGAAGAGAAAGCACGTATGCGCAATGAAATATGTACAGAGGTATACGTTGGTTTGTGTGAACGGAAGCACGTATATACGCGACATCAATGAAGTGAAAGCGCGTATGCAAACTAGGGTTTGCTGAAGTCTGTGGTAAGAAATGTACGATCTGTTCTGTTGGTTTACTGATATCTGTCAGTGAGTTATATGTATCTATTTCATGGTTGACTGGCCCAAAAACATGGAAAGGGTCCAGTCTGGAAATATGATGAAATGTGGCCTGCAAGTGGTGTTCTATTGAAGTTGTTGGATCCGGTGTGAAAATTGATGAAACGTGGTCCAAGGTGGTGCTGAAGGTTGTAGCCTTCAGTCAGGGGGTTGTAGCTCCCTTCCAGGTGAGGCTGGTAAACGAGATCAGGGGGTTGTAGCTCCCTTCCAGGTGAGGCTGGTAAACGAGATCGGGGGGTCGTAGCTCCCTTCCGGGAGAGGCTGGTAAACGAGTCAGGGGGTTGGAGCTCCCTTCCAGGAGAGGCTGGTAAACGAGCGCAGGTGGGTGCCTGCGTGCTGGTAGAGTCTGCACCAGCACATATGTTGTAAGATGTTTTCTCTATAATAAAATATTGAAGGCTGAGCAACTGCGGCGGTGGTTTTCTCCCGACTTGGGTTTCCACCTAAAAATCCTGGTGTTCATGTGTGATGCTTTGTGTGATGGTTTATTCTGTTCTTACTGCACATGTTTACTTTTATAGAACATCTAATAAATGAATGATGGAATTATGTAAGTGAAGAACTAATGGCATAATTAGATCTCTGGGTATACGCAAGTTTCATGAAGGATATCCGCGTGTATACGCTAGTTGGCTTCAGCAAAGTAGCGTATGGGTTTTAGAGCATGAAAAAGTAAAAAGTTTGAATATGCTGTAAATACTGATTCACCCCCCCCTCCTCTCAGTATTTTTCCCAACACAATCTTGGGTGGCAAGACCCATATCCAAATGTCTACAAATTTTCCATTTACGTTGTCTGGGCACTTTAAATCAACCTCTCTAAAATGATTCAACAAAGCCTCTCGAATAGAAGGTAAAACCTATTAGTGTATAATATCATGCCCGCGAAAAAGTAGAGAAAGATTAACATCATTGGCTGGAATGGAAATAGGAAGAGGTCCTTGTTTGGACTCTCTATTGAATTGAAAGTTCAGCTGCCCAGCTTGGCTAATTTAACTTACTATCCTCTCAATTCCCTCTTTTAAACATTATGATTAAACGTTTCTGGAAATAGAAATGAATACATTGAGCCCCAGGGTGCAGATGATGATGATTTTAATGCAAGAAAACTGAGGCTAAGCCAGCTTCAGCTCTGACCCGTCGAATTCTGATAAGCATTGTTACAGAGTCATATGATAATCAACTGTGTTCTCTACTGCACTTCTTAATTAGCTTATTTTTTGTCTATCCATTCATACGATTTTTTCATCTTTCAACATACTTCATTTTGATTTCTTTTGCAGGAGGAAAGGAGGGAAATCATATTTAGATAGTACTATATTTTCCTATGTTTGGTTTCTTTATTTGGAGGAGTTTCTGTTTGTAAAGGCTAAGTTTCATGATTGAACAAATTGTATTTATGTATTGAAAATTTAATATATCTTAGTCGAGCCTTTTAGATTGAATAGCATGCATTGCATATATTCAGATTGTTTATAAAAGCTAACTTCTGTTATGGCAAATATGATTGAATAAAATGCAATTCATAAATTGAAAATTTGTAATAGTTGGTTGTCGAGCCAAAATATCCTTTTCCTAGTATGTTGAAATGAAAATACTGTTTTAGCAGACTTCTTGGTCTCTTTCCAAGTTAATGTGTCCTTCCATACATTCAACGAGTGGCTTTGATTTTTCCATTTCTAGTTTGATGTTGTTGTAGTATAACATGCTTCTCTATGGGGGATTTTGTTCACTTCCTCTACATTGATACATTTATAGATTGAAAATTCCAATAATCTCACATTCCATAATAATTCTAAAAGAAAAATAAAAGGAGATTTGCAAGGTATTAGTTACAATAAAAGCTCTGCCAATAAAAGGTCTCTTTCCAAGTCAATGTGTCTTTCATATATTCACGCAACGATAGTGCTGCTAATAATAATAATGATGATACAACATATTTAATGATGGAAGTGTGGTGATGCTCATGATGATGGAGGTATTGGGTACAGGCATAATAACAGTCTGAGAAAAAGGTTATATGTGGTCTTCTTTGTTATTGATGGATATTGTTAGCTGAATTGAATTATTTTTATATATGAGTTAAGAAATGATATTTCTAAAAAAATCGTCATATACTTTAAAATGAGTTAAGAAATGCTATTGTCTAAATTTTATGTTCTAGAATGCTATGCACAGATCCAAAGAAGAGGCTCACCTCTGTGGAAGTGTTAGGTAAATTGGATACTACATGAAATCCTTGTGTATTTTTCTAAATTTATCTAGCCCCCCTCTCTTTTGAATAAAATGTTAGATTCCACAGATTCCTTATAAATTGGACTTAGTATTGGTTTACTATTGCAGAGCATCCCTGGATCACTGGCCAAGTAGAGTTATCTGGGCATAGCTCAAATGGGTTTAAAGGGAAACAGGGCATTACCTGTAACTCTTTGAGTTCAGGGGAACCAAATACAATGGCCTCATTCAGCTCAACATTTGATTGCAACACCAAAACAAATATCTTGTCATCTTTCTCAGGCAAAGCATCTTTTTCTGGATTTATAGTGACAGTATTGGGAAGCTTTTCCTTTAATCCCAAAACAAATGGGTCAGAAATCATCAACCATCCAAAACACATTGAGTTTTTCCTTTGCAAATATTGATGGCACATTCAACTCGGAACATTCTGTATCTTTCTCTGACAATAAAATGCAGCATCAACCTTCTCAAAGAGGTAGAAGTGTTCCTCTTGATTCTTATTGATTCCTTACAACATTTCAAATTATTTATTTTTAGGCTAATGATCTAATGGAGTGGTTTTTATGCTTACCTGCAGGGTCAAGTTCTAGACATCTCTTTGCAGCAGCAGTTTCTAACAGTATAAAGAGTGTATCTCAGTATGTGATGTCAGTTGAAGAGGGTGGAGGTCAGACACAGAAGGCATAAACTTCTAATACCAGATACCTTATTACCCACAGAGAGAACCATACAATAGGCATGGGGGAGTTTGAACAGTTGGATCTCAAGGTTTCAGAATCCATTATACGATGGGCTTCGTGTACTCGGTTGTTTGGTTGCACCTCATTTCAATCTCCATTAGTGTGTTGACAGCTTCTGCGAGCATCATCAGTGTGCCATAAGAAACCAAAATAATAGCTTCAAAAAGCCAATGATTATATTTTCTTTTGAAGGGTTGTTTGATGGATTTTTTATCCAGACTCTTGGTAGTCTGTTACTCCTGAGAATTAATGCACGTGATATATTGATGAACTGATTTGTATTTTTATGGGTTGTATTCTACACAGTGGTATAGTAAAGTTCAATGGGTGTCTTATAGAGATCCCTTCTTTTGATAGAGTAAGGGATGTTTTAGCATCGAGTATGTAGGACTTAATTTGATAGGTGTTATGCAAAATACGCAGAGCAACAACACAACGAAGGGGAATTCGAGGTGAAGACATTACGTACCTAGGCAACGATCGTTGACATGGTTTTAGGCTGGGCAACAATTGTTGATCCCAATTAGGCTGTTGTTTTATTGTTCGGTTCGTGCGCTAGGCTGCTTTTTAGATTATTTCAGCTTAAAAAGCAAATTCGCGAGCTGGGAAGTGTGGCGGGGTTGACAGCGCAGTTAATGCATGCATGCAGCCTACAACTAGCTAAGTTGACGGACGGGGTAATAGAGACGGCTAGTGGAGGAGTAATGGAGCCGGGACATCACGTTGGCCAGCAGGGTAACGGCGGAGGGGGTCCACATTTCCCGATGCCGGAATAATGCTCTTTTCGAGTGATCAAAATCTCCAAAAAGTCACATTATATCTTACTCCTTCTACAAATGTCAAGACTCTAAAGCTATTGTCTGAAACTAAAAGTCAAGGGAGCTAGGAAAATGATTTGAAGTTCTTTGTCATGCTGTCATTCAGATTTCTATAAGAAGTGGAGATTCCAAAGCCCTAGTTAAGGAAATCTTGGAATCCATTCTACAGGTTTAGGTCTATTACATAGACATGTTAAAATTGAACTGATTTTACTTTCATTTTGGAGTCTACGTGTATAACTAAGATTCCATCATTCGAAAATTTGATTTTACTGTGTAATTTTTGCAATTTAAAGAATTGATAATTACTCTTTAACTAAGATTCCATCATTCGAAAATTTGATTTTACTGTGTAATTTTTGCAATTTAAAGAATTGATAATTACTCTTTTGAGATTTTAAAAGTCTCTTAACTTAATTAAATGATCCAATCAAACAATGTATTACTACTGCAACATGATAATTTACACCAGGTTCAAATAATTTAAGTACTGTTTAGACGTCCCTCTGATATAAAGATCACATTAATGACACAAAACATTTGTTACAGTGTCAAATTGTCTCATGTTGGTTAAATTGTGTAATTTTATAATTAAACCTATCTTTTCTTCAAAAATCTTTGCTTCCGCAAACTATAGCAAAGTGGTGCCAGCAAAAGAAAAATTTTAATTTTAAAATTAAATGGTGCGCATATTAGGAGGGCGATCAAATGACATGTGTCTCAAGCATATATCCAACCGTTCGAGAGACACCTACCCTAATGCAGTTTAACGGGAAGGGGTCTCTCCTTCACGTGTTTGGTTTTGAATCGATATTTTACCCATTGTTTTTTACTTTTCTGACTGTACATGGGAGTACGAACCTAAGTAGTTCTGAGGAGAGATTTGGCTTTTCGTTTATTTATTTAGTTTTCGGACATTATATATATATATATATATATATATATGTGTGGGGACGAGAAGACACATTTCAGCATATCAATTTCACTTATCTGTGTTAAAAACGTTGAAAGATTAAAAAGCCAAGAATTTTATATATATGTATGGACTAGAAGACACATTTTAGCATAGCAATTGCACTTATCTGTGTTAAGAACACTGAAATATTAAAAAGCCAATCTCATAAGCAATTGCACTTATCTTATTTGTGTTTGTAGTTGTCTTCCATTTCGTTTCAATCTCTTTGTCTTTTTCTCTCCTCCCTTATGGCTCTCACGATCAAGAAGGCAAACATTTTTCAGTTTACTATCTATACTTGTGGTTGTCTATATATAGACTTGTACATAATCAATTAAAAACTCGTAATTATTCTCGTGAACCTTGAACTTACACTTATCTACGAAGATGTTTCAATATACTAAAACAATATAATTAATCATATTTAATAACATTCTATGAGGGGAGGAGAGGTATTTCTGGACACAAAGTTTCCTAACCATTTTAGTATAAGGTGCCATAAATATTGGAGTTAAAAATACCATTCCCATAACGTTTTGAAGTCAAAATATGTTTCTCCTTAAACTAATTTTTTTAAACAATAATGAGTGTAGGCATGATAATGAGTTTGGGAATCTCTAATGATGTCTCATTTTAAGAAATATATAACAACTAGAATGATAGGAATTTGTGGGAATTTGTGGGAGAGATGTGTTTTAATATTTACTTTAATACAGTATCAAAATGACAAGCATAGAAAGATCATCAAATGCATTTTACTGTTTGATAAAGACATCAAATTATATTCGTAATAGTTTGTGTTTGAGTATGCAATATGCATAAGAAATAGGAGAAATGATGAGATTTTAATGGAATCGAAGAGAACATCGTCCATTGGCTTGACTTCACCGAATATAATGGATTGCAGGTTAGATGATTGATTCTGTGGCGTGGGGCCATTGTTCAACGACATATCCAGTGTTGTACACATCGTCCAAGAGTGCGTTTTCATCTTTGTAGAGTTCAACGATTAAATGCACTATGTTTAGCCTTTTCTAACAACTTTCAGCTCCACGATGTTAAGACAGTGCAACTTTGGTAGAGATGGTTTTATCTTGCTTATGAATATAATTGAGAGAAGGTGTTGGAGTAATCACCACATCTCTATGGAATCCCTAATTCTTACTCTGGAGATCCTAGTTATCGATTTGGAAGTTTACCAACATTGACGACAAACTTTTATATGGTATCAGAACCTAGACCCAGGGGTGTTGATTCCCCCGAGCTGCATTTGAGGGGGTGTTGGAGTAATCATGGCACCTTTATGGAATCAGTAGTTCCTACCAGTATGGAATCTGTAATTCTTACCCTAGAGATCCTAGTTAAATGATTAGAAGTTTACCAACACCTATAGGTTTTGATGTAGCCACAAACCTCTATAGAAAAATCGATGCTAGCATTTGGAAGTTGCCTTCAACTACCATGATTTTCCTTTCTTCAACCAGTGCCACGGTGGTCACACCATGCAGGGTTCTTCACTGGTGGTTCTACTTGTTCTCTTCGGAATAAGGAACAACCAGTTGGAGCCAAAGCTAGTGCTGCTAGGTAGGGTTGTCGAACGTCTCTAAAAAATGCAGAGGTGTTTGATTGGTCCATCCAAGACGTTGCAGAGAATTGAGGCTTCCTAGTCCCGTGAAAGGCCCAATTTTTGTGTGGTATGTTTTTCACTTTGAATTATTCTAGTCCTGTGCTTGAAAGTTAACAATTGAATTTGTGGTATTACATACCATAGCCCTAAAAAGATTTGAATGTTTTCCGATGCCTCTGATTTGGTCTTTTCTGGTGTGGAATGGCCTTTTCAATTTAAAGATTAATATAGGATTTGAGTTGTATATGTGTTTGCACGATTTGTGAACTTTTTATATTTTTCAATAACAGACAATAAAACAGAATGCGAACAACAATCATTGACTGTTTTGGGCCATCGCGGTTCTGGCAAGAACATAGTATTTAGTGCTGGAGACGCTCCTCGTGTGAGACCTTCTATTATGGAAAACATCGTAAAATCTTTGGCCCTAGCTACAAAGAATGACGTAGATTTTGTTGAACTCAATGTGTAGGTAGACATACTTTTTCATTTTATGGCATAGACTATGATGTTTTGGCTTATTTCTATCTCAGAAATTGGAGATTTGTTTATAGAATGTTCAAACTTGGAGATTTGGATTTTGTTCTCATTTTGGAGAAATTCGAATTTTGCTCTAAATTATTTTAAGGTCACCAAAGACGTCAATGTTGTCATCTCCAATGACGACTATATACTAACAGATGACAAGGTAATTTGTCCTCCATTTTTTTCCTAGTTTCATTCAAAGTCTATTTGGTTCAAAAGTGTAACGATTGAAAAAGAATATGATGAGAGTAGAATAATTCTAGCTATGTCCATCCATGCCAACCTTTCAACTTTTGCCAATGTTTCTCGAGGCATTTCTCGAGGAAGAGAAACAAATGAAGGGTGGCATGTACTCTGAGGAGGAACTGAGAGGCACCTGCACAAGCATCATAATGGGGGGCAGGGACACGACAGATATTATGCTTTCCTTGTTTTTCTGGATTTGTAGCAACACCTGCACATCGAAGTATCTCTTGTAAGGATTGTCGGTTCAGGTTTCTTTCCAGAAAGGATACACGGGGAAACGGAGGCGGGGTTTCCTGTCATGATTGTCGCTCTAGTTTTGAGGAGGAGAGGACAACGAATCAGAAGAACAGCGACAGCGACAGTGGTAGCGGTTTGGTTGTCGCAGAGAGCTTCGTGTCTGACAACATGAGTTCAATGGTCAAATACGATTGGATAGAGAGGTGGAAGAAATTTAAGCTCTCTGATTCTCTAGAATGAACAATGTTTGAGGGAGAGAATGCATTGGGGTAATTATAAGTAGTGCTGGTAAAAATGTTTTAACTAGTGGGATTTTTTTTTCTAAATGCTTTAGGAGTTTTTGAAGGCCTTGTACAATTATTATAAATTTTTGTTTTTTTAAGAATTCGTAAGGAGTTTTAAGTTTTTGGTTCGAATTTGCAAAAAAATTTTGGTCAAATATTGATATTTGTTTTTTGAAATGTGTTTTTGATTATATATATGAATTAAATAAGCTAAAAAAAAATTGGGATTTTTAGATTATGGAGAATTCACAATTCAAATTTATGATTCCAACAAATTTTTGATAGACAACAAAACTCTCAAAATCATATCACAAAGATAATAGAAAATTTATAAATTCACTATAATTAATAATAAGTTAGGTATTAAGATTATATTTCCATCTGACACTTGCATTGGAGAATAATAAAACTAGCAATTGCACCTAATGTTGCAAAGGAAACGCCGTAAGGAAGAAGCTAGAAAGAAATCAATTGTAATTAATTTGATGTTAAACAGAGAAATTAAGATATTGATTGTCAAAAATAGATATAAAAGAATTAGGATACAATAGTTAAATACTCCAAGTTGTGAATACCATCTTTATTATTCTTCTTGGCTATGTCCTGCAAATTGCAATGGCAGCAACCCTCATTCATGTTTGGTTGAATTTTGTTGGCAACGGAAACATATACTCAGAAGCTAAAGCCTGTGATGTGTCCTCCTGACTGTAGCCTCCTCATCTCCCACTATCCATCTGCCTTTTAATGTACCACTATTTATTCAGCATACAAGATACAGATAACCAAAACAGCAACAAACAATGATGTTTAAAAGCACATTGAAGGGATCGAAACTATAGAAAAACCAAAAGAAAATCTTCTAGCTATGGGTCAAAGGGGGAAAGAACTTTGAGGACCACAGTCAGACAGTGGAAGTAAGAGAAACATTGTCAAATAGTGTTATGAATTTGGTGCATAAAAATCGATTTCCCCAAAGGCCCAATAACCAATTTAAAATGAATTAGTTTGGTCATTGTCGAATTTTGATAATGGAAAACAATGCTCGTCTTTTGGATACGCCAGAAGAATTTGATATCTCTCCTCTTATTAATAGTGTTGATCTTTATGATTATACATGGAAAAAGAATGTGGATCACAGTGAACATGTATCAATGGGTTAAGGGTTTTCCTAAAAATCCAATTGAAAGAGATGGGAGAATTCTGGAGATGGAAGGGACAGCACAACCATATTATGCTACAGCCATAGGTAACAGTGGTCAAACAATAACAAGAAAATAACAATTTTGCATCATAGGCTTTCAGAAGGAAATCTAATAATTTATTTATTAAATGAGAGTTTCACAGTGCAAGTCATCTTGCACCCTAGCATTGGCAGCAATGATTTTATACTCTGTTCTTATCTTCTTGGCTCTGTCCTGCAAATTGCAATGGCAACAGAGCTCATTCCTGTTTGGTCGAATTATGTTGGCAAACGAAACATATACTCATAAGCTAAAATTTTCGGAAGTTGATTTCCCACCTTTTGATAAACGACCACAATCAAGATAAAGCACTCACAGGTTCCAAATTGGCTAAAGTAGCATCTGTGTTGAATCACCATTTAAAGCTTGGTCTGGTAGTGTTTCATGTGTTCTTACTTGTACCAAATGTTAAATATGACGTAGCCACTGTCTGCAGTTTCATGCATCAAAATGTGGAAGGCCTGTGTAGCTTATAAAACATACTAAATCATAAAAAAAGTCAAAATGTGGAAGGCCTGTGCAGCTTCTAAGACACACTGAGTCATAAAATTAATCATCAACTGAAAGATAGCAAGTGAAGAATTCTGGCATATTTATAGTAACTACAGCATGTTCTTCATCAAAGATCGGCCAATGCGTTATGAATTTAAAGGGCCCATTCCCATGGCAGGTGTGACAGTTTACAAATACAAACCAGACAAGCTGTTTGATGCACCTAAAAATATGTTTCGTGGAAATTATTATCCCATTTGTAACCATACGTCATTACCTGCACAACAATACAAGTATTATTATTATTCTCAATATGCTTTAAGCAATGCTTTTACTATTAGACAGTTTGTCAAGCTATTTCTCAGAATTCTTTTTAAAATGCGTCAAATATTTCATTGGTGAACAAAAGAAAACACATCATGCAATCCACATGATCAGGCCAAAGCTTGAATGTGAAAGCTTAAACGTAAGAGACAACATATCCTCTTTGGCACCAGCTCCAAGTGAATCTAATGGTTTATTTGATTTAATGAACCTTAACATCGATTAGCCATTTCTAATTTTGCATGGTACCAGTGCCCAGACAACCTTTCATCTTAACTAAGAGCTCGTTTTCTGGCCATGTTAGTTGCTATTTCTGTGACAAATATGTATATGATAGATCCGGAGCAATGATTTCATTTGAAGGCCTTACAGCCCTTCAAAATTCAGTTCACAGATCATGAGTAAAACAAAGACTGGCCTTTGTAATAAACGGAAGGTTTATTTGATTTAATGAACCTTAACATCGATTAGCCATTTCTAATTTTGCATGGTACCGGTGCCCAGACAACCTTTCATCTTAACTAAGAGCTCGCTTTCTGGCCATGTTAGTTGCTATTTCTGTGACAAATATGTATATGATAGATCCGGAGCAATGATTTCATTTGAAGGCCTTACAACCCTTCAAAATTCAGTTCAGAGATCATGAGTAAAACAAAGACTGGCCTTTGTAATAAACGGAAGAGTATGGATATTCTTGTCAATATTGCAGTATGCATTTACTGGAGTATCTGATTTTCTAGTTGCAAAATCAAATGGTTATCAATTTCTTCTGAATAGCTGTTATTTGATTTTCTGGTTGAAAAATCAAACAGTTATCAATTTCTGCTAAATAATTAAACATATTTCTGATGTAGTATAAGAATCGTGTCTCCAATTAAGCCCAAAACTTCAAAAAAGAGACAGAAAAAAGAGTCGAGAACAACATTTTTCTGGTCAGGGGTGTACCAGACAACTGGCTACAGTAATATTGTTTTGGAGTACAAATACCCAAGGAGAGGAGAAATATAGAAAAGAGAGCCAAAAATATATGAAATCTTACTTAAAAAAAAAGGAAGAAATTTAGAGCAGAGAGCCAAAATAGCTGGAATCTTACTTAAAAAAAAAGGAGCCGCTTCGTTCATCATGCTTCTGTAACCATCTCTGTCTGTGGTTGAAAGTTGCACCATAACAGCTGCACCAAAACTCCTTGCAGGGTTGATACCAGTGCCTGTTATAGGGATAGTACCCAGGTGCACTATGAACACAGCAAACCCAATAGGCAAAGGTGCCAATACCTGTGGATATAGATTCAGGGTAAGAGAAGTTTTTAACAGTTCTTTCCAACTGGAGCATACAAAAAATCTTTTAACTTCCTCAAAACCAAGGTCTTCTTAATGTGCAGCATAAAGACCACTCATAGAAAATTTGACATTGATTTTCGGTGCCTTTTTGCAAGTGATTTCTCAACTTGGAAAATTATTCCATGTTTCCCTGTTATATAGTTAAAAACCTAAGACCCATGGGCAATTTCTCTTGTTTTAGGCATATGTCAGAGCTGGTTGCTGGTTTCAAAGTCTTTTAACTTCCTCAAAACCAAGGTCTTCTTAATGTGCAGCATAAAGACCACTCATATAAAATTTGACATTGATTCTCGGTGTCTTTTTGCAAGTGATTTCTCAACTTGGAAAATTATTCCATGTTTCCCTGTTATATATTAAAAAACCAAAGACCCATGGGCAATTTCTCTTACGTTAGGCATATGTCAGAGCTGGTTGCAGGTTTCAAAGCTATTATGCATGAGTGAGGGAAGATATAGTTCAGGGGCCAATTACTCCACCCTCACAGCTAAGGAGTGAATACTATCAAGTTCACCAGTATACATCTACAACTAAAAAGACCATTCAATAAATTGAGCCAATGTTAGTATCAAAATGAGGAGACTCAAGGAAGGGTGCTAAGTTGCTAAAACATCTGTGACATGCATCCCAGAATGTCATCCTAACTGGAGTCCTGAGTAATTGTTGAGGTCTTTACAATTTCCAATATGGAATTTATAGCCAGACGTTAGTAAGATAAGCTTTACTGTAGGCAGTGTATCTGGCAGAAGTTTTCTAGGTGGATATGCTCTGGGAAAATGAAAGAGATTGTCCAGAGCTAAGATGGGCAGGCAAAACACCAAGATAGGATATCTTAAAATAATATCTCATCTGTGTAATCAAAATGCTGTGAGAGTTTCCAAGGAACTCTAGAATTATGACTAATTTTGTCTAATCTGACAGATTTATAGGCTTAGTTCAATCTTTGAGTTTGTAGAACTCAGACTGTTCTTTTAAGGTAATCTTTCTTGAATCCCTCCAATGATGAGTCAAATTTCATAACAGGGCTATTGGAATAATTTGTCCATGCAAGTCACTCATAATGGTTATGAAAAAGATTTCAACTATTTTCTTTGAACTGCCCAATTGACAAGATGGCCTTCCCAAGTGCACACCTATATAGAGGAGGCTGAAATGGATGCCCAAAACCACCACTACCAAAATCATATGTAGATGGACTCTGATATTCCAAAATTGGTAAAAGGTAGGCGTGGACCTCATATGTGAGAAGTGAGAACTTAGGTGCAGAACAACCATGGTATTTACATCTGAATTCGAGCTAAGCCTGCTCAAAATAAAAACATTATAGAGGCCACTGGAATGGTTATGATAAATATTTCAACTATTTGTTTTGAACTGTGCCTAATTGACAAGATGGACTTCCCAAGTTATTTTTTTTGGTTGGCACAACCATATAGAGGAGGTTGAAATGGTGCCCAAAACCACCACTGCCAAAATCGCATGCAGATGGACTGTGATATTCCAAAATTGGTAAAATGGTAGGCATGGACCTCCTCAGTGACAGTGAGAACTTAGGTGAAGAATAACCATGGAATTTACATCTGAATTTTATCTAAGCCTGTTCAAAATAAAAACATTACAGAGGCCACTGGAATGGATCTATTTTACTTTTGAGCAGGAATCCATGTTTAAGTACACATCTGTTAAATTCAACCTTGATCTACAACTTCTGAAAATTTAAAGGGCTTGAACAGTGCACCTAATCGTAGAAAGAAGATATGCATCTGAAAAATGAAAAGGCCATCCCTACCCTTATCTTGTTGTCAAAGAAAATATACTAATCTCTTCTCTTGGACTACACAGAGACTTTAAAAAATGACCTACTACTTACAGGAACATGGGAGTCTCGAGCACTGCGTTTGGGATCCGTAGCTGAGAAAACAGTGTAGACCAGTATAAAGGTACCGATGATTTCTGCTGCCAACCCCACTCCTTTAGTGTAACCATGAGCGACAACATTAGCTCCACCTCCATAACTGTCATAGTAAGTTTTTTGGAATGCTTTCACCAGTCCTACTCCACAAATGGCACCCAAGCACTGAGCTATCATGTACAAAACAGCCCTTGGCAAGGATACCTTTCTAGCTAAAAATAGCCCAAATGTTACTGCAGGGTTTATGTGACCACTTGCAGACATCAATCAAGATACACTCATTAGAAATATAGCCATGCATGATCAAAACCATCAAAGAAGCCTTTAACTTCCTCAAAACCAAGGTCTTCTTAATGTGCAGCATAAAGACCACTCATAGAAAATTTGACATTGATTCTCGGTGTCTTTTTGCAAGTGATTTCTCAACTTGGAAAATTATTCCATGCTTCCGTGTTATATATTAAAAAACCAAAGACCCATGGGCAATTTCTCTTGCGTTAGGCATATGTCAGAGCTTGTTGTAGGTTTCAAAGCTATTATGCATGAGTGAGGGAAGATATAGTTCAGGGGCCAATTACTCCACCCTCACAGCTAAGGAGTGAATACTATCAAGTTCACCAGTATACATCTACAACTAAAAAGACCATTCAATAAATTTAGCCAATGTTAGTATCAAAATGAGGAGACTCAAGGAAGGGTGCTAAGTTGCTAAAACATCTGTGACATGCATCCCAGAATGTCATCCTAACTGGAGTCCTGAGTAATTGTTAGGGAGTGCTCTGTTTCAATGTCAAATTTATAGCGGTGATTAGTAAGATAGGCTTTCTTGTGGCGATTAATGTCGTGAAGTTTTCCTAGGTGAAATATGCTTTACATTTCTGCAGGAAAATGAAGAGATTGTCGAGCTAAGATGGGCGGCAAAACACCAAGATAGGATATCACTATGGAGTATCTCATACGGTAATCCAAAAATCTTTTGTGAGGATTCTTGAGAGGAACTCTAGAATTATGACTAATTTTGTCCTAATCGGCAGTTATAGGCTCGGTTCAGTCTTTGAGTTTGTAGAACTGTCTGTTCTTTTAAGGTAATCTTTCTTGAATCCCTCCAATGATGAGTCAAATTTCATAACGAGTGTGGAATAATTTGTCCATGCAAGTCACTCATAATGGTTATGAAAAGATTTCAATAACTCTTTGAAGCTTCTTGATTGACAAGGCGTGGCCTTCCCAAGTGCACACCTATATAGAGGAGGTTGAAATGGTGCCCAAAACCACCACTGCCAAAATCGCATGTAGATGGACTGTGATATTCCAAAATTGGTAAAAAGGTAGGCATGGACCTCCTCAGTGACAGTGAGAACTTAGGTGTAGAACAACCATGGAATTTACATCTGAATTCGAGCTAAGCCTGCTCAAAATAAACACATTATAGAGGCCACTGGAATGGTTATGATAAATATTTCAACTATTTTCTTTGAACCCTGCCTAATTGACAAGATGGACTTCCCAAGTTATTTCTTTTTGGTTGGCACACCTATATAGAGGAGGTTGAAATGGTGCCCAAAACCACCACTGCCAAAATCGCATGTAGATGGACTGTGATATTCCAAAATTGTTAAAAAGGTAGGCATGGACCTCCTCAGTGACAGTGAGAACTTAGGTGTAGAACAACCATGGAATTTACATCTGAATTTGAGCTAAGCCTGTTCAAAATAAAAACATTACAGACGCCACTGGAATGGATCTATTTTACTTTTGAGCAGGAACCCATTCAAGTACACATCTATTAAATTCAACATTGATCTACAACTTCTGAAAATTTAAAGAGCTTGAACACTGCACCTAATGGTAGAAAGAAGATATGCATCTGAAAAATGAAAAGGCCATACCTACCCTTATCCTGTTGTCAAAGAAAATATACTAATCTCTTCTCTTGGACTACACAGAGACTTTACAAAATGATCTACTACTTACCGGAACATGGGAGTCTCGAGCACTGCGTTTGGGATCCGTAGCTGAGAAAACAGTGTAGACCAGTATAAAGGTACCGATGATTTCTGCTGCCAACCCCACTCCTTTAGTGTAACCATGAGCGACAACATTAGCTCCACCCCCATAACTGTCATAGTAAGATTTTTGGAATGCTTTCACCAGTCCTACTCCACAAATGGCACCCAAACACTGAGCTATCATGTACAAAACAGCCCTTGGCAAGGATACCTTCCTAGCTAAAAATAGCCCAAATGTTACTGCAGGGTTTATGTGACCACCTGCAGACATCAATCAAGAGACACTCATTAGAAATATAGCCATGCATGATCAAAACCATCAACGAAGCCTTTAACTTCCTCAAAACCAAGGTCTTCTTAATGTGCAGCATAAAGACCACTCATAGAAAATTTGACATTGATTCTCGGTGTCTTTTTGCAAGTGATTTCTCAACTTGGAAAATTATTCCATGTTTCCCTGTTATATATTAAAAAACCAAAGACCCATGGGCAATTTCTCTTGCGTTAGGCATATGTCAGAGCTGGTTGCAGGTTTCAAAGCTATTATGCATGAGTGAGGGAAGATATAGTTCAGGGGCCAATTACTCCACCCTCACAGCTAAGGAGTGAATACTATCAAAGAAGCCCCTGGTTCCCCTTTTCATCATTTGGCGTCCAGTCCATATATGGATTATGAGCAATTTGAATTAGTTGGAATTAAGATATAACAATTGTAGATTTTTCATGTTTCACAAAGAGTTCAGTTAACAATTCAGCAGCAATTTACATATTGGAAAAACAACATTTCTAACTTTTAAGTACAGTATGGTCAAAGAGAATTGCCTGTACATCCATACCCATTCACATCACAAACAATATATAGTCACTCAATTACAAGATCTTACAAAACCCAGAATACAGAATGACATGAAGCTACCATAATGTTACAAAATATAAATATGCACTGCAGTCTCTGTGAAATGGGAATTAACCATATGTCACAGATAAAATTCAAGACCCAGCCTCCAACAGAACATTAAAAGTGTTTTGTGACAAATGACTGACCTGAAATACCAGCAGTGCAGTAAACCAGAATGAAAATCATTCCTCCAAAGGACCAAGCAATACCAAGAACACCCACACTGCCACAGTTAGCCTTGGTCCTTGAATGGCCAATTACAGTGGCAATAGTGATGTAGAGGAAGACCAGTGTGGCAATGAACTCTGCTATCACAGCACGGTAGAAGGCCCACAGACCGAACTCCCTAACATCAAAAAAAGGAGCTGGTGGGGGGTCTTGGTAGTCCTTGGCTTCGTTCATCATGCTTCTGTAACCGTCTCTGTCTGTGGTTGAAAGTTGCCCATGTTTGAAGAATTCTCATGGCGATTAGAAGATGAGACTTGACCTCCTTTTTTCATGCCAGTGATGCCTGCAGCTCTTTTCTCGTTGCGCTCGTCCATGGTTGTCTGTTGTTGCCGGCATTCCACGCTGCACAATGCAGTGTCACCTCTGAAAGAGGAAATCAAATATTTATCAGATCAAATCAAATTAAACGAAACCCAGAATAATTGATCAATCAATTTACCTGTACATGTAGATGTCCCGCCCATCGCTCATGCGACGGTTGCAGAGATGGCAAGCATCAAGAAAATGGGCAGGCTCCATTGACCTATTAGAATTACTGTAACTACTCGTAATTCTAGGTACCATATGGAAAACAGAGGAATCTGGAATTTTCTTGGATTCAATGGCGAAATCTGCAGATCCAAGCCGTGACATGCTTGTAGTGCGATTTATTGGTGGAGGCCGAGGATTCTGTTCCTCCATTTATTCTTCTCTCCTGACCCAGATCGCAACAAGAAACCTTAAAGAATCAAGAACCAAGTAACCCTCAAGAATCAATGAATTACTTGTGCTAATT
Source organism: Pinus albicaulis (assembly GCA_034641835.2). Lineage (NCBI taxonomy): Eukaryota > Viridiplantae > Streptophyta > Pinopsida > Pinales > Pinaceae > Pinus > Pinus albicaulis. Next base: position 100,859 of record JAXQQM020074814.1, on the reverse strand, counting down.
TTCTTTGATTTGAAGGCTGGTAACCCTTGTTCCCCATAAGAAATGGCCCTGTCATGTCACCGTCTACAATGATTGCAGGGAGGGCAATTGCATCCACCAATCCATTTATCAACAGGGGTTTTGGTAACAAACTCCAGACAAGTGCAAGTTGCAGAATTTTCATTACACGGCCCCCTTGTTCCGCGTCTGGTTCGTAAAATACAAGCCTAAAGGGAAATGCGACAGATTCAACTCTACAAAACAATACCAGAGCATTTAGGACAGTATGCAGTCACTCCCCTAACCGCATATGCGCAGTTGCCTGCCCCTGCCATTCTCGCTCATGCTCACAACGGGCTAAGAAACAAACCCCTGTTATCAACACACAGACAGCACAATGCCCTACTTTCATAACTACATTGTAAACTAATTTTTGGATCGAGGGTTGAAAATGTTTGAATCGTCTAACATATAATCTAAGGGTTTCACATTACGACATGATGCACATCAGCAAAGTTGTTTTCAAATAAGAACGCCTTACGGCGTAATAACTCTAAATGGTTATTTCCTACCAGTTTTGCTCAAGCAACAGTTATTTTGGAGGGATGGGATGTGCTATTATCAATTCCCTCTTGAGCTCTGGACTGTGAAATAATAAATTTGGGTTTCTTGTTTCTTTCCTTCATCATTTTTTGGTTAGTTTTTTTCTTTAGTATGTATGTGAGGTTGCATGATCAAATGTAGAATTTTTCTTTCAAAATTATTTCAAGAGTATGAAGAGTATTATTTGTCAAAGCTATGGAAAATATTTATTAATATTATTTTATTTAATGTGATATTATGGACTAAAATAACAATATGAATTAGTAGTAAATAAATTTTATGAATTAATAGTAAATAAATTTTATTACTTAATTAATATGGGATAAATGTAATGTAATTTATAATACTTAATATTTGATAGAATTTACCATCATTATGATTTTAATATATATATATATTCTATAAATTTTCACCAAGGTTCATATGTGGGGTAGGAAAATTCCTTAATAATTTGTATCTATGAATATTATTGTACTAACTTGGACCCTTGTGAACTTTTAAGTGAATTTCACTCTAACCCTAAGGGTGAGAGAGACTAATTTCTTTCTTAGAGAGAAAAAAATTCTAAAAATAAAATAACAAATTTTGGCAATATTTCATGTAATCAATATCGTCTCTTCTAAAATTAATAAAAAAATAAAGACATAGGTAGGAAACACTCAGCGATAGACAAAGGTCTCAATCAATTCGATTATAATGCTATGTGCTAAGAATATGGGCATATGGTGCACTGCGAAAGCATGAGAAATATTGTTGGACAATAAAATGAACACTTTGGCCAATGATTCAAGAATCCATTTGTTTGTTGTTAATGGTGATAGTAGAAGGACTGTGTCTCAGAACGAGCTACATTCTTGTGTTCGAAGCATCTTGCAGGCTGAATATTTTTGAAATTATTCATTCTATACAAACTTTGATTTCAAGGGAAAAACCTGTTGGCATGTTTTCTTTTTAGATATTCCATCATTTTGATTGAATGAATGTAAATTTTATGAAGTTTAAACTTTCTTCTTACTCAAAAATTTTGAGGAAAATAAAAAAGATTTTTTTTTTTCGTATTAGTGATTAATAGTTTTTAGTAAAGTTGTTGTAAATTAATGTTTCTTATTTAATGTTTATTAAAGTTTATGTTCCTAGTTAATTTAATTTTGTGTTTTCAAAATAAAGTTTCCCTTGCATCATTTTTCTCCCACACATATGCCATCCTCTGCACATTCTTCATTCCTCATAAATTCATAGTACTATGAAATTTTTTTCCCGTGCGATTAAATTTGTAAAAATATTCAATGGAAAGGAGCTTAAAATGAAATAATACAAGATAAACGCGCTAGAAACTCATGTATTGCTTTAAGTATGGGAGAACTAACAGAAGAAACACCTCGCCGCTATGTCCAGTGATCATGCTAGAACTTATACAATTCCATTACTATTTACTAATGCAAGAATTCTAGTTACTGGTTTTATTCTGAATCTAACAATGCCATCAATTTCAACATAATTCATTATGAATTAGGTTAGCGAATTTTATGGAATTGTGACAATATCAACATGCTAGTGGTTATTGTGATAAATCTAACAACGACATTCAAATTGATCTTGTAATGTACTAAAAAAAATATTGAATCCTTCTACCATTTGCAGAAACAAAACACGATCGCACAATCGCATAAGAAGAGAAAGAAACAATCAATCACACAACACAAGATGTGTCTGAGGAAAGCAAACTGCATAAAATCTCGATATGTGTATATTGTACAAAGTCAATAACATGAAACAACACAATACTTTTCTCTCTTAGAGAAACTCCTGCACTCTGCCAACAATCTCACTCTAATCTAGGAAAAATCAATTAATTACTTAACTAATTCTCAGCCACTGCTCAACCTGCCTTTCTCACGCATTCTTGGAGGAATTTTCGCCCTATTAAATAAGAAATTCCCTTGAATTTATTGCACAATGCATCCTTGGCCTCAAGATGACTCTATAACTGACCTGTGAAATTTTCTAATTATACAAATGATAGTTATCATCCCTTTAACCTCAGTCTCAACTGGGAATTCCTTAGAACTGACATGAAACAACTATTTATAGAGAATTATTAGTTAACTAATTGATCACTACTTGTGAATTAAATCAGATTTAATTCACTGGACCTCTCACTAGCTCAACACTCAATTAGAACCTGTTAAATTGATTTTAACTCAAAAAGAAAGGGATTATCTGCTACCTAGATCTTGTCTCTATGGAATTAAAATTTTCTTCTTTCTAGCGCCTTCATCAAGATGTCTCCATCCTGCTCCTCCATGAGAATGTACTCTAATGACATAATGCGCCTTTCAACACAATATCTGAGATAATGATACTAGATATCAATATGCTTGGACCTGTCATGAAAAAATAGATTAACCGAGAGTTTGATGCAACTCTGATTATCACAATGTATCACTCTTGGATCCATCTGTTGACCAAACAAACCAACAAGTATATTCCTCATCCAGATGGACTCACATTCGTCTTGACTGGTTGCCATGCACTCTGCCTCTCTTGAACTGAGTGGAAATGACCTACGTTTTCTATTGTACCAGGAAACTACTGTTGATCCAATGCTGAAGGTGCCCCCTGATGTGCTCTTCTTGTCAGACGGACTCCCTCCCCAATCTGCATTAGTGAATCCTTGAAGCTTCACTCCCTTTGTTCGTTTGTTCCATAGCCCATACTTTGTAGTGCCTCTGAGGTATCTCAACACATTCTTTCCCGCCTTCCAAAAGAGCTTGGTAGGTTTAACCATAACTTGAATAAGTTGGTTAACTGTGTAGCATATGTATGGTCGCGTGTTCACCAAATACATGAGTAAACCCACAAGTTACCTATAAATAGTAGCATCCACTATTTCGCCTGAAGGAACATCCTCCTTCCTCCAATTTCCTGCTAGAGGAGTCTTCATGGGTTTATTTCCCTCCATTTGGAACTTACTCATAATCTGCTTGGCATACTTTACTTGAGATACAAATAGCTCCCCATATCTTTTCCATATTTCCAATCCAAAGAAATTGTGTAAGAGCCCCATGTCCTTCATCTCAAATTATCTTGCAATACTTTTAAGCTCCTCATCTCCTGTTATTATCATACCATTGACATAGAGAACAATAATCAAAATCTTACCATCAACCACAATATGATATAGGTTCGAATATGCTTCAATCTTGGTGAATTCCAACACGGTGAAATAGTTGTCGATCCTGGTGTACGAAGCACAAGTTGCTTGCTTCACCCCATAAAATGATCTCTTGAGTTTTCACACATGTGACTCCCTGTCTAAGGTCTCCAAACCTTTTGGTTGATTTATTTTCACTTCTTCCAAAATAACTCCATTGAGAAAGGTTGTCTTTACGTCCATATGATGCATCTTCCATCCCGTCTGTGTTAAGAGTGCAAGGATGGATATAATATATGAATACCTTGCGACTGGTGAAAATGTCTCATCATAGTTTATCCAGGTGGATATTGGTGGCCACCCACCTATTCCATTTGGATCCCCACCATTTTTTTTCAGTTTTCTTAAGTGTAGCGCAATTTAGAAATTTTGGCATTTTTTTGGGTCTTTAACTTCTCAAGCCGTTTTGAGGCCCTAAATGATGGTTTTTTGGAAAATAACCTTTGGAGTATGTGAGTCATTGAATCACTATTCACTATCAGTAGTTGTATTCCTCAGACAGATCTTTCTAACGAGGCATCACGGGCGTCAAACAAAGATCATATGCCAAAGTTACGACCTCGAGAAATTGACGTACCAATTCACTACCAATTTAACCCAACGAGGCCCATAGTTTGGCATTTCATCTCTTAGGGTTAGGTTTTTGGATGTTTAGAATTTTCCATTGTTTCTCAATAATAAATAGGCCTTCAAGCCTCATTGTAACATAGTTCAGATGCCTGTAGCCACCACATCACTTCTCAGAGATAACCTACCAATGCCCTAGCTAGTTTATTTCCATTTTGTCTGTAAGCATATTTCAGTTATGTGATATTAATGAAAAAAAGATTTAATTCTAATGCATATATGTTTTTATGTGTATTTCTTTATTTTATTGCGTTCCTACTTAAGTCTGGATCAGTGGTATCAGAGTGGTCTGCTCTTTCTCAATCCTTCTTTGCATGTCCCCAACGAGATCAGGGTATAAGGAGTTAGGGCTCGATCTGGTTGAACCTTTACACGATCAAACTCACAAACCCTAACAACCATCCATGGGGGATGAAAAGAAAGACGAGGTAGAAGGATATTCTATCAAAATATTGCTCGAGGAGGCCCTTAAGAAACAAAGGAACGCAATGATGGATAAATTTTCCCAGATCCTTCAACGACTTCACCTCGACAGTGCATCTACATCTAGCAGCCACTCTGGAGGTGACAATCCTTATAAGGTAAAAGAAAACTTTGACAATCCCATATTTGAGGGCCAAATAGATGCAGACATTGTAGATAGATGGTTGTATCTATTAGAAGGGTAATTCTTGGTTCATGACTTTTCCAACTGGGAAAATATTACTTTTTCACTACTCAAAGTTGCCCCCCATGTTAAGGACTGGTGGGAAGCCTACTGTGAGCAGAAGGATGAGAAGGAGCCCTCTCTATTTTCAGCTACACCCACTTGGGATTTTTTTTGAGACACCATCAAGGAACAATATTATCCCGTGGGGAGCTATGAGGACAAGTACATACAATGGACTATGCTACGGAAATAAAGGGATCAATATATGCATGATCTGACGAATATGTTGCATACCCTGCGCCTAAAATTGAGTATCAAATATTTGGAGAAACAATTGGCATTTAAGTATTGCATTTTTCTACATAGATACATTTAGGAGGAAATGGAGTTCCTCGACATCTCCTCGCTTGGTGCAACATACTGGTATGTTGTGAAGATTGAGCAGAACTTCAAACAGAAGAAGTGAGACTTTGGATCTGCGAATTAGAAGCAAGGAAAAGGTTCCCCCAAACTGCATAACAATGGACAAAGCCAAGGCGGGCTGGCCAAGGATAAACCACCAAAGACACAAGCAAATAACAACACCGTGAAGCCAAAGAAGGACACGAGAAAGTGGTGTGAGTTACATAGGAGCTCCACTCACAACACAAGCGAGTGTTGGGCCAAGTGGTCACTGGTGGCCGAGTTGAAGGAGTCTGAATCGAATGCATGCTCCAACTCTGAATGATATAGCAACAATGGGAATGACAAAGTGAAGCATATTATTGATGCAGAGTACAACACCACTGTTTCCACCATGAAGATCCAAAAGGAGGAATCGAAATATCCAGTGGATGGGAGGCACCTCCTCCATTCCCAAATGTGGGTAAATGGTTCCGCGCTATGGTTCATTTTCGACAACTGGAGCCAAAAGAACCTAATTTCAGCAGAGGTCATGAAGCAGCTAGGCTTGCCGACCACATCACACCCACAACTGTACACCATTGGGTGGCTTCACCAAGGATGAAATCTATGCATTAGCCAGCAGTGTCGCCTTCACTACAACATCAAGCCCTTCACGGATGAGGTATTGTGTGACATTTCTCCTCTTGATGTTTATGATGTATGATTAGGTCAACCATACTTGTGGAAGAAACATGTTGTGTATGAGTCCCGAACTGTAACATCACTCCTAAGCATTTTTTTTTTTTGAAGTCTTCCACATCTCTATACACAATCTTTCCCACTGAGTCCTTTATATTTTTATACATCTAGTAGAATTTTCATAAATTCCCTTAGAGATAGTGGATATTTTAAATCTACAAACAAATTCCCTACCAACTAAGTTATTATATGTATAATATTAAATCATGAATAATATACATAGGTGTTTTAATCCACCTCCAACCTTGTATAAGTTTCCACATGGTAATACCATACATCAACCACACAACTATATCAAAGGTATACCCATTCTATGCCTCTTTATTATATCTATATGTCTCCCATTTACAAGTTATACGTATCCCTTTCATATACCATTTCACATCTTTGGATTTTGGGTTTTAACCAACTATATAGATGGATACTTATGCTCGTATGTCCCATTCGAAATTGGACTTACACGTTTGAACACTTGTTACCACCCAATCGTTAGCCCTACATGGAACGTTAAATGGATTTCTATGATCTGTATTGATACTTATACATATTTACCTATTCCCTCCGTTGGATACACTCGGGATTCGAGACCTATTAACTCAATGTTTCATGTGTTTAATGCCCAACTCTACTTGTGAGCACTATGATGGTTTTGCATTTAAGGAACGTACATTTTAAAGTCTCGTTACACTGCCCGAAAATCCCAAATCCGACTTCAAATCCTCCTCGGCGTATAACTCTGCTCCACATAAATTTTTATGCACCGGATTTTGGTTTTCTGAGGACGATGCACTTAAGTCTAAAGCTTATCGTATCGCTTGGAGTTATTCTTTGTACCGTCAAGGTGATTTTATATATTTTGTGACATGGAGTGGGTTATCATCGCACACGTGGACGATGATCCCAGTTTGAATTCTAGGGTTTCAGGTTGTATTAAAATGTAACCTTAACTGAGTCGACTTCATTTTGCTGCTCCGGCAATTTTTGTTTCGTTATTCACTCCAGGCAGCCATTTGACCCCATGCTTGTCTCGGCGGTTGTATGATTCTCGCATCTAGAATGGCTAGTACTTTCTACCCTACATATATGGTAAGGGATTCATTGTGTATTATCATTTGAGATAATGTAGATGTTCTTTTCATCGTTCATTTCGATTTCTCAAGAGCGTTGCTATTTATCATTTCGTTGCTATCTAGAGTTAATACTCAATTTTTTTTTTTCATTTTATGTATTCTCCCTCTACCAACTTGTATGAGCATTCATATTTGTTCACAGTATGTTTAGAGGGTTCGGATTTCTCCACACGTAGAGTAGAGGAAATTCCCATCATTCCGACAGGTGATTTTTCGCTAACCCTCACGTTGCCCTCTTGTTAGTTCATTTCATTTGTAAAATAATCGCTCTATTGTTCTTCTTCCCTCTTTACATTACAGCGTAAAGAAATCTGGGTCAATGCGACTTGTATAAGGTAGTTACTGGTTTGATTTTTAATTTGTCGCACTCTTCTATTTTTTTTAATCTCTGTCTCTATTTTTATTTCGTATTTAACTCGTTTTACGTGGATGGTTACAGGTAAGGAACTGTTAAGAGTATTCTCAAGGAATTCATCCTTTGATCCTCTCTAGAATCTGGCTTAAGCTTGCGTTCCCTTGTTCTGCACAGGTCGATACTACCTCATGCTTCGGAATTCCAGAGTGATTTTATATAAGATGCGAGATTTCGCCTCGTCTCACAATTTAGTTTTTTAGTTCTGGTCTCTATAAATTTTTTGTGACAGTTGTAATAATTAGGACTTTCAGTTTGGTGGAACTGTGACATTCTTCTCTCAATAGGCGAATGAACTATTACACCATTCTGTTGACATTTCAATAGGTTACTTCTATGGCATAAAATATGTTTTGGGTTAAATTTATTACCATTCCTAGAATACCCTCTGTTATCAAAATTTTGTTCCATACTGTTTATTTGTAAATTAATTTCCAGAACAGAATTTTGTTAGGTCCAGTATTATGCTTTCCTCCTATAGTAGCATTCCTCTATATAATATACTTAACTCCATGGTGTTAATGGTTGGAATCTCCTTTTGTTATTTAATCGAGAGGGTTAATAACCTCAGTCTACCCTAGTTAGATTTATGTGAACTCACTGTTGCTCTTTCATATATATATATTTTTTCTACTATACAGAGGTCTCATATGATAATGAGAGGTTTTATTTCTACTATGTTTGTCATATCACTTCATATGAGGATATACTATAGTTTCTATATCATATAATGTTTATACTTCAATGGAACCTCTTGAGTTCTGTATAATTATTCCAGTTTATTTACATGTGTGGGAACAACACTGATGCTCTGTTCTAATTATACTTCTCTTCTTCATCATTCTACACTAACATCTTATTGCTAATATTATTCCATCAACCCAGGATTTAATAATTAAATTTCCTGATATCAATGTAATGTTTCTCTATCCACAGAGGTAGAGAGTTAACTTTATTATTGTATAAGCAGAGCTGGTTAATAATTAAGTTGACAAATACTCATTTAATAATTGATCTTCACTCTATACCTATACATTTATATAGACACCTGCTATCGATATTTGGAATTTTTCTCAAATATATCAAGGTATCATGTATGTGGTTTAGTATAATCTTATACAGTAATAATAGCTTCTGCCAATCTTTCAGTTGTTCTAATCTTTTTCAGAACATTATTATCATAAGTAGTCTTACCAAGAGCAAGCATATATTACCAATAGTCTCTTTTCCTTCCTTAAGTGTTGTTAATTTAGTATATGTGCTTCTGCTTGAATTTAATATTTTGCACTTAACTAGTAGAATGTCTACATGCAATTACGTGTAAATAGCCAAACAGAGACTAATAATTTCTACTCCCTCTATTCAACTCCTAGTGTTGGGAAATTGAGTTAATTAATATATATATTGCCAAAGCAGACTAAAGTTACACTTTACTTATTCTAAGAAATATGTTTAATATCTAAGGAATTATTTAATATCTCCATATTTAGACTAGCCTATGGTCTAGAGATTCTGGTTGATAGTATTCCTTAGACTGTACTCCTACTACATTACAGAAATATGGGAGAGTTATTTCTTCTATGGAATTCTATTAAAATTAAGGAATAGAAATTTTAACTTAAGTAAAATATTAGCTACAGCATGCACCAGTACAATATTCCAACAACTCTTTAAACCATTCACAAAAATCTTATGAGCATACCAATTATGCAGATGACCAATCCTCCCAACCTTAGAGTTCCTTTGTCTCCAGAACTCACCCCCAAGCTGAGATCTCCTCCAAGAACAGACCAACCCCAATCTGTTTTGGAGTAGCTTATTTAAGCTTATGCTCCCGAAAGCCTATTTCTAATTCTGCGTCCAGAATTACAGGATGCTTTTATTCATGTTTGCCTAGGCTTCCCTTTTTAGGGACTTTAAAGCTGCTTTCTGCTTTTCTAGCTTTTTACCTCTTCCCAACTACTCTCCACCTCATTGGGGAATCTAGATTTTTCCTCAAAAATCTAAATTAGAAATCATTTCTTTCAAGGATTTTTGAAAGATTTTTGGGGAAAGTCTTAGCCTCTTTCCATACCTCATGGATTTGGAAAGTTATCTCAAAATTCTCATTTGGTCAATATGCACAACAATATTTTATTTATTTTTTCAGGATTAATTAATTACATCCTCACAATAACTATCCATTGGGGTCCACTCCCCTTTGGATTGAAGTTTAAATGTCTATCTTGAAAAAAACATAAACTAGGGGTGTTACATACTCCCCCCCTGAAAACCAACACCATTCTTGGTGTTAACAATTAACTACTAAAGTTCATTTTGAAAATAGATATGGATATTTTTCCATCATCTTAGCTTCTCTTTCCCATGTAGCTTCTTCAGCGGTAAAGTGCTTCCACTACACCTTTACTCTTGCTACTGTTCAGTTCCTCAATTCAATTTCTTCCTGCGCCAATATTTGAAGCGGCTCTGGAAGGAACTCCCCTTCTGGTTCCACCTGTATCACATTCCAATCAACAATGTGAGAAGCATCATGTACATATCTTTTTAATAATGAAACATGAAACACATCATGCACTTTAACATGTGGCGGTAAGGCCAACTTATAAGCCACTGGTCCCACCCTTTCTAACACCTCAAAAGGCCCACAATATCTAGGAGCCAATTTTTCACAACTTCCATCATAAAGTGTTCTCTTTTTGGGTTTAATACACAGGTATACATGATCACCCACTTTAAACTCTTGGTGCACCCTCTTCTTATCAGCATAGTTTTTCTGTCGATCCTGTGCTGTCTTGATGTTTCTTTGTATTTGTTTGACAATCCTTTACATTTCTTGTAAAGTATCTGGCCCCAATACTAGCTTATCTTCAGGTTGGATCCAACTTAAAGGAGTACGACACTTTCTTCCGTAGTGTGCCTCAAATGGACTCATTTTGATGGAGGATTGATAGCTGTTGTTATAAGAAAATTCAGCTAAATGCAAGTAGTCTTCCCATTTTGATGGAGGATTGATAACTGTTGTTATAAGAAAATTCAGCTAAATGCAAGTAGTCTTCCCATTTTGATGGCCTGTCCATCACATACATTCTCAGCATATCTTCCAAAATTTGATTTGTTCTCTTGGTTTGACCATCCGTCTGAGGGTGATAGGCAGTACTAAAATTCAGTTTAGTGCCCATGCCACCAAACAAACCTTTCTAAAAGGCAGCTGTGAACTTAGCATCTCTGTCCGAAATAATCATCTTTGGGACCCCGTGTAGTCTTACTATCTCTTTTAGGAAAACATATGCTACTTGGGTTGTCCCAAAAGTATATTTTACAGGTATGAAGTGTGCAGCCTTTGTTAAAGTGTCTACCACTACCATCATTGAGTCATGCTGGTACTTTGTTCTGGGTAACCTGGTTATGAAATCTATAGAAACAATGTCCCATTTCCATTATGCAATTGGCAAAGGATTTAGAAGACCAACTGGATGCTGATGCTCAATTTTAACTAGTTGACATTCCATGCATCTAGCTAGATATTCTGCTACATCTTTTTTCATTCCTGGCCAAAAAAAATTATTTTTCAAAGCTGTTAGCATTTTCTGATATCCAGGATGTCCTGAGTATGGCTAATTATGATATTCATCTAGGATTTCTTTTTTCAAAGACTCTACATTGGGAATATACAATCTATTTTTATAGTAGATCAACCCTTTCTGGTTTTGGGTATACTCAGCCATTTCTTTTTTTTGCATTTTTAATTGCAGATTTTCATAGTTTGGATCTTGATCTGCTACCTTTTTAACTAGTTCTTCTAAGTCAAGGGTAGCACTACTCCCGATGTTGCTTATGTTTTGGCAAGCATTTCTGCTTAAAGCATCAGCGATTTTATTTTCTTTCTCCTTGATATGTTTTATGTCCATATCAAATTCACTTAGAAAAGACAGCCATCTGGCTTGTCGAGCATTCAAATCTGTTTGGGAAAAGAAATACTTGAGACTAATATGATTAGTCATCAATGTAAATTTTTTTCCAAGAAGATAGTGTCGCCACATCTTCAAGGCATGAATTACAGCAGCCAACTACAAGTCATATACGCTGTAATTTTGTTCATGTTTCTTAAGCTTCTTAGATTCATATGCAATAACAGAATTTTCTTGCAACAACACTCCTCCCAATCCCTCTCTACATGCATCAGTACACACGACAAACTCCTTGTTCGAATCTGCAATCTTTAGTATAGGGGCTATAGTGAGTTTTAGCTTTAGTTGCTCAAAGCTATTTTGGCATTTTTCAGTCCATTCAAATTTCGTGCCTTTTCACTGTAGTGAAGTTATGGGATATACTATTCCAGAAAATATTTCCACAAACCTTCGATAGTAACCTGCAATTCCCATAAATGACCTCACTGCTAAAACATCAGTCGGCACCAGCCATTCTCTAATAGCCTTTATTTTCTTAGGGTCAATAGCCAATCCTTGTTTCGAAATAATATGCCCCAAGTATTGAATCTTATCTTTATAAAATTCACATTTACTAAATTTGGCATATAACTGGTTTTCTTTCAAGGTTTGCAAAACTATCCTTAAGTGTTCTTTATGCTCTTCCTTACTTTTTGAATAAACCAGAATATCGTCTATGAACACTAGTATGAATTTATCCAAGTACTTGTTCAAAACACTGTTCATTAAGCACATAAAAGTGGCAGGGGAATTTGTCAAACCAAAAGGTAGGACTACAAATTTGTAGTGACCATACCTGGTTCGAAAAGTTGTTTTATTGATGTCTTCCTCCTTAATTATGAGTTGGTGATAACTAGTCCTTAGATCAATCTTAGAAAATACTAAAGCCCCTCTTACTTGATCAAAAAGGTCATAAATTCTGGGTAAGGGATATCTGTTTTTCATTGTCAACTTATTCAGCTACCGATAGTCAATGCACATTCTAAAGGTTCCATCCTTCTTTTTCACAAACAACACCGGTGCTCCCTAAGGAGACACACTCGGTCTAATATAACCTTTATCCAACAATTCTTGCAATTCCATTTTCAACTCCCTGAGTTCAAGGGGGCTCATTTGATAAGGGGCTCTAGAAAAAAGTGTTGCTCCAGGCATCAAATCGATGGAAAAGTCAATCTCTCTTGTGGGGGGAAGATGAAGGATCTCATCTGGAAAAATTTCTTTGAAATCTCTTACCACTAGTAGAGTGTCTAGCAGGTTTTCTTTAGGTTGCTGTCCTAGTTCTTCAACATGTATAGCATATACTTGATATCCTTTCCTAGTTGTTCTTTTTAATTGCAGAGTGGATATTTATCTTACAGATATTGGCTTTGGTTTTCCTTTGAGTATAAAGGGTCTCCCTTCCTCATCTATGCAGTGCAGAGTTTTATCCCAACAATTCATCATAGCCTTTCTCTTTTCTAACCAGTACATTCCTATCAGCAAGTCATATGAGCCTAAGGGCAGAATGTTTAAATTTACTTCTGTCTGAAAATCATTTAATTTAATTGCTGTTTGAGGTAACTTATGAGTTAATTTTCTCTTGGTGCCAGTGACTAACTGGACCAACCAAGACTGCTGATATTTTTCAGTCTTGAGATTGTATTTCTCTACAATTTGTGGACTAATGTAACTCAAAGAAGCACCCAGATCAATCAAAACTGTAACAGCTTGGTCAGCAATCTTACCTTTCATCTCGACCATAGTAGCCTGTTGTTCTTCTTGTTGGTTCTCCAAGGCTGCACTGATAGTGGGTATATTCCTTGATATATCATTCACTGTGGTAGCTTTTCGATCCCTCATAATCATCTGAATATTTCAATGTGGACAGTCCCTCAACAAATGAGGTTCTTCGTAGCCCCAACATTTCAAAGGCTCCCGCATTTTAAATACTCCCTCCTTCTTATTATCTCCATCTATTTGTTTTGAACCAACTTGGGACTGAGCAGTTTGACTTTCCTTGGGTTTGTTAAATTTCTTCCGCTGATGGTCCCCGCCAAATTTCTTCAGGTAAGCTGGTTTCTGTTTCTTCCCTTTGAATTCACTCTTATTTACCCAGCTTTTTCCCTATTCACCCTTTCCCTTAAACTGCTGGTAGCATAATCTGGCTTTCCTCACCGCTTCATCCATATTTTTTGGATTATCGAACTCTATTTTCTCCTTGTACACAGTAGGCAAGAAATTCAAAAACCTTTGTACCTTTGCCTTCTCTTCACGAATGTAAGGGACATACCTTAACAAATGTGTAAACTTGGTGACAAACTCATCTATGGTGAGTTGTCCCAATCTGAGTTCATGGAACTCCTTCGCTTTATCATCATAATAACGTTCGTTCAGATAGCAATTTTTTAAACTTGACTTGGAAATCTTCCCAAGTCACTGTTTTTTCATCAATGGCATGGACCATTTTCGTCTCCTCCCACCACAAGGTAGCCTTACCTTGCAACTGGTAGACAACTAATATGGCCTTCAGATTGCTCTCATATTCATAGACCTGGAAATACTTAATCATATTCAACAACCATGCCTCAGCATCTTCCTCCTTTTCCCCATCATAGGAGGGAGGCTTGATTTTTCAGAATTCCCCCTGTAATTCCTTCTTCTGTTTAGACTGATGTTTAGTAGTGTCATCTTCCTCAGATTCATCAGAGAACTTGCCTTTCTTCCTCTTTTCAGAACCTTCACCTTCTTGGCTGTTCTGCAAAGTCAGTTCTCTTATGAGCTTTTCCTGTTCCTCACTGGCTAATGACAGCCTGTCATTTTGGCTTGTTATCTCAGCCATCTCCTGTTGCAACCTGTGCAACATAGCCATCAAAGGAGCATTGGGATCTGGTGTGTTATCTTCATCACGCAGATCAACATAAATTTCATCTCCTTCAGCCATTGACTTTTCAGTTCCAGTACCACTGTACACTAAACAAAACAACGTCAGAAATTATTTTTTTTCAACAATAAATAATTTATACAGTGAGCACAACAATAGCCCAATTTTTCTAACATGAGCTCTGATACCATTTGTAACATCACTCCTAAGCAACAAATTTTTTTTTCGAAGTCTTCCACTTCTCTATACACAATCTTTCCCATTGAGTCCTTTATATTTTTATACATCTAGTAGATTTTTCATAAATTCCCTTAAAGATAGTGGATATTTTAAATCTACAAACAAATTCCCTACCAACTAAGTTATTATACGTATAATATTAAATCATGAATAATATACATAGGTGTTTTAATCCACCTCCAACCTTGTATAAGTTTCCACATGGTAATACCATACATCAACCACACAACTATATCAAAGGTATACCCATTCTATGCCTCTTTATTATATCTATATGTCTCCCATTTACAAGTTATACGTATCCCTTTCATATATCATTTCACATCTTTGGATTTTGGGTTTTAACCAAATATATAGATGGATACTTATGGTCGTATGTCCCATTCGAAATTGGACTTATGGGTTTGAACACTTGTTACCACCCAATCGTTAGCCCTACGTGGAACGTTAAATGGATTTCTATGATCTGTGTTGATACTTATACATATTTACCTATTCCATCCATTGGATACACTCGGGATTCAAGACCTATTAACTCAATGTTTCATGCGTTTAATGCCTAGCTCTAATTGTGAGTGCTATGATGGTTTTTCATTTAAGGAACGTACGTTTTTAAGTCTCGTTACACTGCTCGAAAATCCCAAATACGACTTCAAATCCTCCTCGGCATACAACTCTGCTCCACATAAATTTTTATGCACCGGATTTTGGTTTTCTGAGGATGATGCACTTAAGTCTAAAGCTTATCGTATCGCTTGGAGTTATTCTCCGTACCGTCAAGGTCATTTTATATATTTTGTGACATGAAGTGGGTTATCGTCGCACATGTGGATGATGATCCCAGTTCGACTTCTAGGGTTTCAGGTTGTATTAAAATGTAACCTCAACTGAGTCGACTTCATTTTTCCGCTCTGGCAATTTTTGTTTCGTTCTTCACTCCAGGCAGCCATTTGACCCCATGCTTGTCTCAGCGGTTGTATGATTCTCGCGTCTGGAATGGCTAGTGCTTTCTACCCTGCATATATGGTAAGTGATTCATTGTGTATTATCATTTGAGATAATGTAGATGTTATTTTCATCGTTCATTTCTATTTCTCAAGAGCGTTTCTCTTCATCGTTTCGTCGCTATCTGGAGTTAATACTCAATTTTTTTTTTTCATTTTATGTATTCTCCCTCAGCCAACTTGTATGAGCATTCAGATTTGTTCACAGTATGGTTAGAGGGCTCGGATTTCTCCACACACAGAGCAGAGGAAATTCCCATCGTTCCGACAGGTGATTTTTCACAATCCCTCACGTTGCCCTCTTGTTAGTTCATTTCATTTGTAAAATAATCGCTCTAATGTTCTTCTTCCCTCTTTACATTACAACATAAAGAAATCTAGGTCAATGCGACTTGTACAAGGTAGTTATTGGTTTGATTTTTAATTTGTTGCACTCTTCTATTTTTGTTTTAATCTCTGTCTCTATTTTTATTTTGAATTTAACTTGTTTTACGTGGATGGTTATAGGTAAGGACATGTTAAGAGTATTCTCAAGGAATGCATCCTTTGATCCTCTGTAGAATTCAGCTTAAGCTTGCATTCCCTTGTTCTGCACAAGTCAGTACTGCCTCATGCTTCGGAATTCCAGAGTGATTTTATATAAGATGCGAGATTTCGTCTCGTCTCGCAATTTATTTTTTTAGTTCTGGTCTCTATAAATTTTTTGTGACAGTTGTAATAATTAGGACTTTCAGTTTGGTGGAAATGTGACATTCTTCTCTCAATAGGCGAGCGAACTATTACATCGTTCTGTTGACATTTCAATAGGTTACTTCCGTGGCATAAAATATGTTTTGGGTTAAATTTATTACCATTCCCAGAATAACCTCTGTTATCAAAATTTTGTTCCATACTGTTTATTTGTAAATTAATTTCCAGAACAGACTTTTGTTAGGTCCAGTATTATGCTTTCCTCCTATAGTAGCATTCCTCTATATAATATACTTAACTCCATGGTGTTAATGGCTGGAATCTCCTTTTGTTATTTAATCAAGAGGGTTATTAACCTCAGTTTACCCTAGTTAGATTTATGGGAACTCACTATTGCTCTTTCATATATATTTTTTTTCTACTATATAGAGGTCTCATATGATAATGAGAGGTTTTATTTCTGCTATGTTTGTCATATCACTCCATATGAGGATATACTATAGTTGCTATATCATAGAATGTCTATACTTCAATGCAACCTCTTGAGTTCTGTATAATTATTCCAGTTTATTTACATGTGTGGGAACAACACTGGTGCTCTATTCTAATTATACTTCTCTTCTTCATCATTCTACAGTAACATCTTATTGCTAATATTATTCCATCAACCCAGGATTTAATAATTAAATTTCCAGATATCAATGTAATGTTTCTCTGTCCACAGAGGTAGAGAGTTAACTTTATTATTGTATAAGCAGAGCTGGTTAATAATTAAGTTGACAAATACTCGTTTAATAATTGATCTTCACTCTATACCTATACACTTATATAGACACCTGCTATTGATATTTGGAATTTTTCTCAAATATATCAAGGTATCATGTATGTGGTTTAGTATAATCTTATAGAGTAATAATAGCTTCTTCCAATCTTTCAGTTGTTCTAATATTTTTCAGAAAATTATTATCATAAGTAGTCTTACCAAGAGCAAGCATAGATTACCAATAATCTCTTTTCCTTCCTTAAGTATTATTAATTTAGTATATGTGCTTCTGCTTGAATTTAATATTCTGCACTTAACTAGTAGAATGTCTACATGCAATTACGTGTAAATAGCCAAACAGAGAATAATAATTTCCACTCCCTCTATTCAACTCCCAGTGTTGGGTAATTGAGTTAATTAATATATATATTGCCAAAGCAGACTAAATTTACACTTTACTTGTTCTAATAAATCTGTTTAATATCTAAGGAATTATTTAATATCTCCAGATTTAGACCAGCCTATGGTCTAGAGATTTTGGTTGATAGCATTCCTTAGACTGTACTCCTACTACATTACATAAATCTGGGAGAGTTATTTATTCTATGGAATTCTGTTAAAAGTAAGGAATAGAAATTTTAACTTAAGTAAAATATTAGCTACAGCATGCACTAGTACAATATTCCAACAACTGTTTTAACCATTCACAAAAATCTTATGAGAATACCAATTATGCAGATGACCAATCCTTCCAACCTTAGAGTTCCTTTGTCTCCAGAACTCACCCCCGATCTGAGATCTCCTCCAAGAACAGTACAACCCGAATCTGTTCTGGAGTAGCTTATTTAAGCTTATGCTCCCCAAAGCCTGTTTCTAATTCTGCGTCTAGAATTACAGGATGCTTTTATTCCTATTTGCCCATGCTTCCCTTTTTAGGGACTTTAAAGCTACTTTATGCTTTTCTAGCTTTTTACCTCTTCCCAACTACTGTCCACCTCATTGGGGAATCTAGATTTTTCCTCAAAAATCTAAATTGGAAATAATTTTTTTCAAGGATTTTTGAAAGATTTTTGGGGAAAGTCTTAGCCTCTTTCCATACCTCATGGATTTGGAAAGTGATCTCAAAATTCTCATTTAGTCAATATGCACAAAAATATTTTATTTATTTTTTCAGGATTAATTAATTACATCCACACAATAACTATCCATTGGGGTCCACTCCCCTTTGGATTGAAGTTCAAATGTCTAACTTGAAAAAAACATAAACTAGGGGTGTTACACGAACTCGCGATGTTATTGCTACTTTTGGAAATACATTGTACAGGATACTGGAGGTAGCACCGCCAACTGCCATCTCTTTGGTTACTGCAAAAAAATGCAATAAGCGCATTTCCAAAACTGGAAAATTTGTTTTCCTGATGATATACTCTCAGGGAAAGAAGAATACAGTGGCCATGAGCTCCATACAGGGCTCCTCTGCATGATAAAAAAAATGGACAACGTCGTGGACGAGTACAAGAACATATTCACTTCACCCTTAGTGGTGCCTTTATACTGTTAGGTAAAGCATCCCATTGATCTGACTCGAGGTGCGCCACTACTCAATGGACCAATCTATCGACGCTATGTTCTAGAGAACAGTTAAATCAAGTAGCAGATTTAGGAGCTGCTATAGAAAGGTCACGTCCGACTGAGTTCATCGCCCTGTGGGAGCCCAATCATGTTGGTGCAGAAGAAGGATGGGACTTGGAAACTCTGTATTGAATATTGAGTGCTGAACAAGATCACTGTCTGAAATAGGTACTCAATCCCATGGATTGATGACCTTCTGGACCAACTCAAGGGTGAAACATATTTGAGCAATATCAACTTGAAGTCCAAGTATCACTAGGTACCAATCGATCCGTCCGATGTGTGTAATACTGCCTTCAAAGTCAATGAGGGACTTTTTGAATGGTTGGTCATGCCTTTCGGGTTGATTAATGCTCCCACAACCTTCATTAGGCTGATGGGAGAAATCTTGTGACTTTGATGACATCCTGATCTTCAACTAGATATGGGAAGAACACCTCCACCACATCTGACAAGTCCTTCAAACACTGCGGCAGCACAAGTTGTGTGCCAATTTGGAGAAGTGCACTTTTGGCATGACCCAGGTTCAGTATCTCAGATACATTATTAATGAGTGAGGGGTGCATGTGGATCCAACCAAGATCCAAGTCCTTCGGGATTGGTCATCCCCAACCACTCTAACAGGGCTTCGCGACATATTGGGTATTGCTAATTCCAACGATAGGTTCGTGTTGGGATTCTCTCATATCACTTGGCCCTTGATTCAAGTCACCAACGGAGGAGTGAAATAAAAATTATATTGGTTTGAATCTAAATAGAAGGTGTTCACAGAGTTGAAACATCGCCTCTTCTCTGCACCAGTTATCACATTACTAGACTTGCAAGAAACATTTGAGATCGAGACAGATGCCTCTGACTACGCTATTGTGGCAGTTCTTACTCGACAGGGGAATCCAGTGGCATATCACATTGAGACATTATCTAAGATAGTCCGAAAGTATCCCACATATGACAAAGATATTGTAATATCACGTGTGCGGGTAGGGCCCGCAGCCACGTGTCCAGGTCTGTGTAATGAGGGGTGTTGCGCAAGGGCCCCCGTCCCGAGATGCTCCAGTGGGCCTTAAGACCCCACCCTTAACACCTTGGGATGCAACCCTCACTAACAGTTCAAGCTTTTGGTGTAGTGGTTTGATCTACAGTGGTATCAGAGCATAGTTCTGGCTCAGCTTGTGGAGCTAGTTATCTACGACACTGGAAGAGAAACCGTGGGGAAATTTTTCTATGAACAAAGAAGGTAGGCAGAATCTTACCCACCAGAGGCCATAGAGGTGACAAATATGGGGATCTCACAACAGTGTGACCAGCATTCACCAGCCTTCAGTAGGCCAACCAGGATCACAATGCCTACATTCTTACCTCCAGTACCGAGTGAGAAAGGGAGGCAGCATGATCATATACCCTTTGGAGACTATTTCCTTAAATGGAAGTCCATGGGGGAAGACTTTAGAGCAGCTTTGCCTTTCAAATATTACTGTCAGCTCAGGCAGGATGAAAGTGAATGGAACAATGGGAGATCTAGCACGCAGAGTTCAAAGTTGCAGCATACCACTGGGAGGTCACCTTTTCCCATGTATGATGGATCCACTGATCCCTGTGAGTCTAAGCCCAAGAAGACCAGAACATCGAAAAAGATGAGTTTATTCTCATCTATTTTCAAATCCAGAGGAAATGCATCCACCTTTGAGGAGGTCAAGAAGATTGAAGAAAAAGAAGAGGAAGTACCATGCGCTTCCTATTCTCATCAAGAAGAAGATATTGAGCATGGAAGATATTTGGATCATCATATTCTCAGTGATTAACTTTTTGAGTATAGATCTCAACCTAGAGCCTTCAGGGAGACTCTAGATTTTCCTCATTTCATCCAGCTGAAGGAAGAGAAGAGGCCATGCAGCAGAAAAGAAATCAAAGTCAATAGATTTTTGTTGTCTACCTTTGATGGGTCATCTAATGCAAGAACTTGGGTGAGAAAGTTGGAGGCATTTTTCCTACTACATCCTATAGCAGGGAAAGAAGATGTTGAAATATCAGCGCTGCATTTGGAGGGTGAAGCCTATGATTGGTGGTGCATCCACTTGAGCCATGCAAGGGTGAAGGCTTTTGCAGAGTTCACTCAAAGTTTGATCCAAACCTTTGATGGAGAAGGAACAAAGAAATAAGAGATCACATCACCTCTTGAGGAGGCTTGTGATAACGCTGTCCCACTCATGGAGGAGCAGCCACATGCATCAACAGTTGGGGCATCCAACACTTTTGAGGAAGGGACTCTTGTAGCCCTAGAAGAAGTTCCAAATGCACACCAAGGTATGAAAATATTTCCACATTCCATTGTTGCAGCAAATTCTTTTGATCAATGTGGAGATTTACTTTTTCATGACCAAAGGTCAAATCTCATTTCTACTATAGAGTAGCTTGGTTGCATTGCGCTGTGCAACATGGAAACACTCAAGAAGGAATCAAACCATCATTATCATGAGCCATTGTTGGATTGTACATCACATTGGAGGTTGGGGTTTGAAGCCTTGAAGATTGATGGTAGACATCTTGGAGTAAGAAACATTTTCTCCCTTCAAGATGACACTTTCTCAATGAGCTCTTCTCAGCTCAAAGAGGAACTTCTACTTTCAGATCCAAGACCTCATTGGTTTTGGAAGACTATGGATGAAAGGGAGGTCTCAACCAGAGATCTCATTGGAGATGCCCTTCGACACACCATGGAATGGAATGCTTTTCTTCCCTTCTCACAAGAGCAGATAGAAGATGGAGGACATCTCAGGATGGATAACATCTCTCATGCTTGTGTTGGACATCCCTTGAGCCATACACATCATTATGGGAGGTTTTTTCCTACCACCTATTTGATTCTTGATAGGGTCTCATTGATCCTTGAGAAGCTTACATTTCAAAATCCCATAAAGTGTAAAGACAAGAATTTGATTTGGGAGGATGGTAGCCCTCATGGGAGGAGTACCGGGATGAAGAGAAGAAGGAGGCATCCACAGGTGATTGAGTGGATGTGGTTGATGAGCAGGGAACTAGGAGGCTACTTACAGATCTATGATACCTGGCAGCAGGAGGCTTGGCTGCACTGGTTACTCTTGAAAGAGTTTGGCCATCACTTGGAAAGCACTCTTACTAAGAGTGGGAGGATGGGGAAAATATGGCAGGATACTTGCATCATTGAGCAGCACAGAGAATGGATGCATGATTTTGATGTGTCTTCATCACATGGGTTGTATGATGGAAGTATGAGGAGGTAGCAAAATACTTTGTTGCTTTGCTTGGGAGAGCAAGGGCAGATTTTCTCTCACACTTTGTATGATGTTGTAGGGTGAGGGGATGGCACTATCTCCTTGGTATTTGATGATGATTGGGAAGCACTTCCATCTTGGGAAGAATTTCACAATTGTTGCAGCATTATTGGAAGAATCTTTGACAAGGAGCATGTCAAAGAACATAGTTGTGTATTGACAGGAGCTTATTTTCATAAGCTCACAACGTTGTCACCTTGGAGTAAAGACTTATGGATGAAGTGTGCCCAGCAGAGATATGATGGATCCATAGCCCATAGGTCCCAGGATCACTTTATATTTGTTGCACTTGATGAAAAAAGAGGAGGTAATGATGATAGAGATATCTATAGCATATTCTTCTTGACTTGGGTTTTCAAGCATAAGGAGGGTTATCTTTTTGCAGCACATGGTTCATTCTTCTTCGTAGCATGCCAAAACACTATGAAGGACTCTTGTATGGACCCATGTACTGTATTACTTCCAGCATATTGAGAAGCTTGTTTATACATTCATTGATTTTCACACTCTTACCATTCTTATACAGTGCATTGCTTCAGAAGAGGGCAAGCTCGTCAAATTGCTCCATGAATCATATTGGGCCAATCTACATGATGGAGGTAGCCATCTCTTTTGTGGCCTTGGGAAAATGTTTTATCACCACATGTATGTTCAGTTTCTACACTATAACATGTATCATATAAAGACATGCACGATTAACCATGTAAAAAGAAACATTTTTCCATGTATTTTTATCAAGCAACAACTTGTAAAACTGCGTTGTCACTACTGGGAAAGTTCTTGGTACCTTCTTGCATCACTTGTAACCTTCAGCATTTTCTTTATTTTGCTGCTCATCATGTCTTCATTTGCTGATATAGATCAGATTTTTATGGAAGGCTTTATTATGAGAGAGACACATGAGCTAGATGTGTGTGTGAGTGGGAAAAATTCTCACAATTTCTGCACTACATGTTCTAATAGGAGCATGAGAGGAGATATGGCCACCATAGCCAAATTTTTGTTCTCTTTTGAGGCGGGCCATAAGATTGATATTCATCCATTGTATAGCCATGGGCAAGTGCTTGATCATGTATTATTGTTGTTACATTCAGCCATTTACTATCCTTTAGTAGATGTGATGAAACATGGACATTGCTTGCCATGTAATTTTCTGAAGTTGCAGTGGATGAGATTGCGTTGTATCCTTGTGAGAAATTATTTTGCATCATGTATCATCATGTAAAACCTTAAGAAAACCTCTCGTTAGGATTTTCCATGATGACCATGTCCTATTCTTCATGGATGGATTGTTTTGGGCCAGCTTGTTCTTCATTATTGGGGGAGCCTTCTTTGGAGGATTGTTCTTCACTTTGCCATTGGAGGGCAATAATTTTGCAGCTCAGGATCAACATACACTCTACACTTATCATGAGTGGAGAGAAGGAAAGCATGGGGTAAGCTATTATGCTTGCCAAGTTCAGATTTTCAGCCCACCTTTATTTCCAGAGCTTGAGGTGGAAGGAGATTTTCAGGAGTTGCCTTGTTGGGAGGTGGCTCATTTTGTTTGGATGATTGCTTGGGGATGGAGGATCCACATGAGGGAGATGTTCCTCATTATATTCCAGACTCGATGCCTTGAGTGGAGATTCTTCAGTTCTATCCCTGGAGTTTCTTGGGGACAAGCAACATTTGGGAGGGGAGGATTGTAATGTTCCAAATTTTTCTTCAATAAATAGGAACATTAAATTTTGTCTAAACTCATTTAGGAGATGAATAATTGGGTAAGGAGGCCCAAAGATAATAAAAACATAAATAAAATCCCTCTAGTATGAAAAGGGATTAGCCATGGAACCAGATTTAACATCCTCATGTGTGAAAGGAGATATTTGCAAAGAGGTTTGACCAAGTCAACTAGTGCAGGGTATGAGTTGGAAAGCACTACATAGGAGGGAAGCTTCTAGAGGAAGGGCCCATGAGGAGTCTCCAATTGCTATATAAATGGAGGGGAGGAGAACTATTGCTATTCATGCATATTTTTATGATATTGAGTTAGTCATGTCGAATTCTTGAGCACGCTGGTTGTTTAATTAGTCTGCAGCATTGTTTAGTGCACCGAGTGTCTCTGTTCGGAGATCTCACCCTCAGCCCAGGGGGACTTCGAGTGCCTTCTCAGGTGAGGCTGTCCCATCATTATTTTGGTTCTCGATGGAAGCATCATCCTCCAGGACAGCGTTATTGCTGTAATAGCATAATACTGTGTGGTAGGGTGTTGCCGTGGAGACTCCACAACACCTCTTCCATTGCTTGTTTTCCAGAGGGGGAGTCTTTCTTGCCTTTGGAGGATCAGTTTGGAAGCTTGAGAGCTTATTTGCAGATCTTGGCATCAGGCCAACACATATTCTTGCCCCTACTGCGCATTTTTATCCAATAACTGCATTATTTTTATAGTGCATTTGCTTCCGGGTTTGCAGATTGATTGGAGGGTGGGATCTCAAGTGTAAGGATCAGCCTTCCACTTTGGAGATCCATTGGAGGAGGTTTAATTCAGATATTTACATCTTATTCAGCCTTCTCTACATATTTATAGTTCCAGAGTTTCCGTAGCTTCCCAGATACTCCGACATTTTCATGTATTGCTGAAATCCCCAAGGGGAATGTAATAGAGAGCCCTTTGGGCATTTTGTTCCATTATGGATCTTTGTTTTCATGTTATTATTAATTTCAGATCTGCAATATAATAAAAATAAGCTTAAACCTCCTGGAAATAATGCTAAAGGGTTTCTGGGTCTTTCTCTTGTCTTGCAGCACCTCAATCTTGAGGGATTTTCTATGTAAAACTGTTGTTTAACCTTGCTTAATGCCTATGCCACGTTCCTAAAATAATACTATGATTTTTAATACTTTTTTACATCTTATACATTTATAAAATACACTGACCTTGCGTCAGTAAATTTCTGCATACTCAAAGTCATGGGAAATCAGAGTTTTTCTTGACTAGTCGGGAAGGAGGAACTGTTTAACTTAGTAAAACGAATTTTTTTTTTCTAAAATTCGACATGAATATCCCTATTGACCTAATATCACATATTCCAGAACCTTGACCCTTAATTTTACAAAAATTTTCTTATACACTCATTTTAGGGACAAAATCCTCACTTTTCCCCACCTTTTTGCCCATAAAAGCTGAGTAAATGTTGCTGAAGTATTTGGAGTGGGTTTCTGAGTGTTTTTAAACAATTTTTATGATATTTTAAGTAGAAATTCTTGAAGAATACGTTTTTCAGGAATGATTTGCTGAGAAATCCATTTTTGGGATATTACAGAGATGTATTCCATTGTTTAGGCTTGCCGACAATGAAAGAATTAAAATTTGGGGAAGGAAGCGGTCATCCACACAAACCCATTATATATACAGTTCATACAAACACAAGGGAATTTTCATAACGATCACCATCAAAAGTGGTCCACATATCTGCAACAGTTTAATTTGAAAATTAAGTACAATAAGGGCAACACCAATAATGTTGTAGACTGCCTCAACTGACCACTGATTATGGCAATAACCACCGTGCTCAACTCTTGTGGGCACAAGACTTCTGATTCACCACTTCTCTAGAAGAGTGATCCAGAATTCGGCCACACATACAAGACTCTCTTGGAGGATAACAAAGTTCTTAATTTTCACCTCCATAATGCACTACTATGTCACCTGGGACACCTTTGTGTTCCTTCAAGTGAGTTTGGAAAGATTATTTGGGAAGCACACTACAGTCGGGTCGCTGGGCATTTCGGGGTCAAGAAAACAGTGGCAATACTGCAGAAGTATTTCTATTAGTTGAACCTTTGAAAAGATGTCGGGAAGTACATCAAATCCTGAACTACCCGTGTCATTGCTAAATCAATCATCAAGAACCAAGGCCTCTAGACTCCACTACCTACCCCTAGTTGACCTTGGCAATCCATCTTCATGAATTACATGTTGGGCCTTCCTTCTATTGAGCATAGCAATGGCTGTGTTTTCTTGGTCATCGACAGATTCTCAAAGATGGCCATTATGGTGCTATACAAGAAGAATATCACAGTAGAAACCACTGGCAAAATCTTCTTTGAACGAGTGTGGGTACATTTTGGGATACCGCAATT
Source organism: Pinus albicaulis (assembly GCA_034641835.2). Classification (NCBI taxonomy): domain Eukaryota; kingdom Viridiplantae; phylum Streptophyta; class Pinopsida; order Pinales; family Pinaceae; genus Pinus; species Pinus albicaulis. Next base: position 74,530 of record JAXQQM020074814.1, on the reverse strand, counting down.
TATCATATGAGATCAGGACAATAGGTTCCTCAGTACATTTTGGTCGAGTCTCTTGTCAATGTTGGACACCAAGTTCACAAAGTCCACAACTTTCCATCCCCAAATTGATGTCTAGATAGAGGTCATCAACAAGATGATCGTGCACATTCTCCGCATGTACAACTCAAAGAATCCACCCACATGGGATGAGATCCTACCCTATGTACAACATAGTTATAATTGGGCCCTCCACAACTCAACCAGCCACATCCCTTTTCAAGTGGGCTTGGGATTCCAGCCACTATATCCCGTTTAAGTAACCATGCCATTTGCGGCTACTCAGGTTGATTTGTCTCATTTCCAGGATGAAGCTGATAAGGCGAAGAACTTCATTAAGCTCATTCAACACATCCGCCAATAGGTTCATGACATATTGGATAAATCCAATGCTAAGTACAAGCAATGAAATGATCAACATCACGTGCCACACAACTTCTAGGTGAGTGACAAAGTGTGGCTACATTTGTTGAAGGAGTGCCTCGCTGGACCCCACCGAAAGCTTCACCCACTATGATATGTGCCATAAACCATCACGAAGGCTATAGGGGACAATGCCTTCAAGCTCAATATTCCACCATTCCTTGTTCTGCACCCAATGTTTAGTGTGGAGCACCTTCAGACCTACTTTCTACCTCTACTGGACACATCCGACATGGGAGAACAACTCACACCAACAAAGTTAAACCCAGACTGCATAGAGCAAGCCAAAATTGATCATATCATGGACACAAAGATCAGTAACACCTGCAAGCAGAGCATCCAACTATATCGAGTTTTCAAAGCATGCTAACTCCTTCACCAGGTCAAGTGGCTCACTAGGGACCAAGTTTAGTAAATGTTTCCTCGTCTCATGGAGGAACTCAACGTAATGGTTCCCATTTCTTCCTAAGGGGCGAGGAATGATCCAGGTGGATATTACTGGTCACCCACTTATTCCACTTGGACCCACACCATTGTTTCTTTCATTTTTTCAATTTCCTTAATTGTAGCACAATTTAATATTTTTGGCATTTTTTTGGGTCTTGAATTTCCAGAGAGGTTTTGAGGCCCGATGGTTTTTTTTGGAAAATCACCTCCGGAAAATGTGGGTATTTAATTTTGACTTTAAATTCGCTATCAAAAGTTGTAGTCCTCATATAAATATTTCTAATGAGGTATCATGTGCATCAAACGGATATCGTATGCCAAAGTTACAACCCTAGGAAATTGATGTACCAATTTACCCCAACAGGGCCCATAGTTTGGTGTTTCATACCTTAGGGTTATGTTTTTGTATGTTTAGGGTTTTCCATTGTTTCTTAATAGTAAATAGGCCTTAGAGCCTCATTGTAACATAGTTCAGAGGCATGTAGCTGCCACATCTCTTCTCAGAGATAACCTACCAATGCCCTAGCTAGTTTATTTCCATTTTGTCTATAAGCATATTTCAGTTATGTGATTTTAATGAAATGAAGTCTTATTTTTGTTGCATCTCTATGTTTATGTGTATTTCGGTATTTTATTACGTTCTTGCATAAGCCTGGATCAATAGTCAATCCCCTCCACCCAAGAGAACACTTTAGCTATACATATGGCCTTATGCTTCTCCACATTCCCATTTTCTACCTACTTCACCTTGTAGACCCACCTGGATCCTACACCTGACTTCCCCAATGGTCTTGGGATAACTTCACATGCATAATTTATGATAATGGAGTCATAATCCTCAACCATAGCATCAACCCACACTAATTGTTACACTACTTCCTCAAAAGATGATGGTTCTATCTCAATAAATTTTCTCATAAGAACCATGTATCCAATGTACTTCTATGGGGACCTCCTCTACCTGTGTTGTGATGTGGGTGCTCCCACATTATCTCTCGCATTTAGTAATAATATGTCAGTCTCTCTGGTGTACTTCCTTCCATCTCTGGTAGATGTCTTTGTGTAAGTGGTTTCTACCATTCTCTGTTCCTATCCTTGTGACTGCTCCACATCCTAAGGTTCTTCTTTAGGAGCTAAGATCTCCTCAACTCCATGAAACTAAAGCTCCCTCTCAAGGGAAAATCATATGGATTTTTCTTCATTGAATTCCACATCTCTTCTGACCAATGTCATCATGTGTGCTAGCAAATACACTCGATAGCTGTGTTGTGTATCATCATACCCCAAAAATATCCCCAACTTTGTTGCTGGCTCTAGCTTATTCCTAGCATCTTTGGTTACATGGAAATAGACAGATGAACCAAAAATTTTAAAATATGACACATCTAGTCTCTTACTTTAAAAAGCCTCCTCTAGTGTACTCATGCCAAGTATCTGATGAGGACTATGATTATGCACAAATGCTCTTATATTGCATGGTTCTACCCATAGATGCAACAGTAGGCCCTGATCATGCAACATAGCTCGCGCTATTCCCATAATCGTTATGTTTTATCTTTCTACAACCCCATTCTGTTGTGGGTTATGAGGTGCTATCAATTCTCTTAGAATTCCTTCCAGGGCACAAAATTCCTTGAAATTTTTAGAGATATATTCCCCACCATTTTCACTCCTTAGAGCCTTCACCTTCTTCCATGTATATTTCTCGACAAGTGCCTTGAACTCACAAAACTTGGAGAACATCTCATCTTTTTCTGCATGAAGAAAATCCAACACTTTCTCGAAAAATCATCAACAAAAATCACATAATACCTATACATTTTTGTGGAAGTTATCGAGAATGGTACACACATGTCTGAGTGACCTCTCTCAAGGATCTCCTTTTATTGACTTTCCTTATCGTGAAAGGTGGCCTTGGTATACTTCCCCATTGTACACCCTTTGCATGTTTCTCTCTATGCAAGTGCATCCTTTGGAACTCTTGTAGAAATCTGGTGTATGATCTTCAAAGTGCTGTGGTGTAGATGACCTAACCTCCTGTTCCATAACTCACTGATGCCTTAGCATTCCACCTTCTATGCTTTCATGCTCAATGTTGGGCATTCTTCTACATCTAGTTTGTAGAGTTCTCTACACAATCCCCAATATTTTTTGCATGTCATGTGGTTTTTTTATGAAGGAACACCTTTGCTTCACTGAAGATCACATCATAGCAACAAAAACCATTTTTTTTTTAAACTAGGAACATACATGACATCTTTTAATGTGAGTGGATTACTTGACTCCCTCTGAAAGGTAATTGTACTTACACTGGTAGCGCTATACCTCCTATCATCACCCATCTCTATGTGCATTTAGAGATCCTTCTCCTTCAATATATTGAATAATTCTTTGTTTCTAGTCATATGGAATGAAGCTCCACTATCCAAGTACCACATAGAACCCATCACCAATGACACCATGCATGCGATGACCGTGAAATCCAACTCAAACTGTGAATCAAGTGCTTCACCTGCTCCTCCTCCTGAGGCCTTCTTGTGGGTCTTCTTTACTGGACAATTTATGGCATAATGTCCATGCTCATGACAGTTGAAACATTTTACCTTTGACACATCTCACTTCTTGCATACCTTTAATATCCCTAATTTTACTGCTTTTATTAGATAGTTGAATAACCTAATGGTTGAGTGAACCTAAAGGAATACAATTATTGTGGACATATTTTATTATCTTAAATTAAAATAATGTGGAATTTTAATTATTGTCCAAAGACTAGAGTATAAGTGGAGACCAGGATTTCAAGTCCATGAGGTTCCTAAGACTTTCCCAGATTATCCAAAAATCCTTGGAGAAAATAAATAAATAAAATTGAATATTATATTGGAGATAAAAATCTGAAAATACACCTCAGTAAAGTGGAAAGTTACTGAGAAGAGGTGAATTAAAACTATAAAGAGGAAAAAGCTAGTTTTAAAGTATTGTTGTGGAAAAAAAAAAAGGAAAGCCTAGGAAAAAAGGAAAACACCATCCTGATTAACTGGGCGTAGTTATGGAAATATGCTGAAGGGAAAGCAAGCTTAAATAATCCATTCTTGGGTAGAAAAGGGGTTGTCTACACTTTGGAGGAATTGGTCTCTGCTCGAGGGGAGCTGTGGAGAGAAAGCTCAAGGTTGGGTGGAAAATAGTCTTACCAAAATTGGTATGCACAAAGAAATTCAATTCTTTGTTATGAATTTTAGTATGGCAGAAAGTTTGAGATTATCTATTATTATTGAGTTATGATTTAATTCTGTTAGATGGAAGTTTGTAAGAAAGTTAATTTTATGCATGATTAAATACTATATAAAATGGTGAATTTTTATATAAAATTTAGTTAGATAGTCTGATGTATTTAACATACAATAGCTATAGAAATAGTAGTCGATATGTATGGTTACACATACAAGTAGAATTATAAACCAACTCTCAGAATATCTAAACCCCATTAAAAGGTTTAAATATGAGGTTAAGTGGTAAATAATATTGCTGTAAAGACATAAAATATAAATAAATACATTAGAAATAATTAAACTTAGTTATTTATCAATAAAGTAATATTGACATGAATATGTTAATTCCAAACAATATCTGTTATCATAAAACAAGTTTGGATACAAATACAAATTATTGCATTACCTCATAAATGGCTTAAAAGACTAAAGTGAAGAAAACACATACATGAAAGTAAATATCAGTTCAATTTCTCAAAATGAGTATATATTATGATACTAAAATAATTTAATTCATGATATTGTATTCTACATATATTACAATTTAATTTTGTCATAAATTATAGACAAAATTCATAGTCCCAAATAAACAATACAATAGGATTATAAAATTATATAGGCTTGATTCTTCAAAGTGATATACACCAACCTATATAGAAGAAATAATAATCTATTATCAATGAATGAGTGACGAAAGTACTCAGGAATTTACAAAGGATAAATTAAAATTGTAAGCATGTACATGGAATTATGTGGAGTACCTGTACAGACAAAAATATAAGTGAGTTAAAATGAATACAATTGTCTTGAAAAGTAATTAAAGGCAGAAATACTTAATTGAAGGAAAAATATAAATTAAATATGAAATTATTACCTTACTTTTCTTAATTAGATAGCAGTATTACACCTATAGATACAAATGCAGAAAAACCATTGCTGAAAGAAGTTGACAAAAATAGAAGAGGAAGAGGAAATTTAATTGACAGAGGGGAAAAAAGAATACCTTTAATCTCATGGAAAGAGTGTATCTGAGGAAATCTGCCAATCGAAGAATAGATGAATATATTCCTATACAAAAGAGAATTTTATTAATTGAGGGAATTAATAAAATTCTAAAAAAATAAAATCCATATTGTTTGAATCTGATTTATAAGTACAATATGAGAATTTTATACAAAAAATGAATATGTAAACCAATAAATTAAAATACCTCAACAGAAAGGATAAATTCCTAAACAAAAGCATGTTAATAATATTATTAAACATAGAATAATTAACATGGGTGAATAAGAGTTCTCAATTTAATTCAAAAATCAAAGTTATATCAAATACATATAACAATTTAATTATAGAAGAGTTTGATGAAAATTGTGGTTACTTTATAAATGAAGATTCATAAACCTCAAAGTACCGAGTAGAAATTATTGAAATGGAGCTATAGAATATATATACCGAAGTGTTCAAAGTTATAGTACGAAAATAGCAATAAAGGAATTCGAGAAATGATTCTGTAGAAAGAGAAACTTTGCTCGATTTACCACAATTGCCTGAAGATAAAATCGAAGAAAGAGATGGTATAACCAAATTAATAAACGAATTTCATTTACTGTGGAATAGGTAAGGCATACATTATCTGTGGTAAACTGAGCTTGTAAACAAGCAATAAATCCCAAAATTTATCGGTGATAAATTCGAAAGGGATTCTGTGGATACTATATCCAACGCAGAAAACGATAGAGCCCAAATCATAAATAGAGGAAATGTAATAAGTGCAACGAAAATTAAATAACTCGGGTGGAAATAAATATTTAATGCATGAAGAAAATATTCCTTTTTTTTAGCATGAGTTACAGAGACTACTATAACCACTATTCCAAAGATGAGTTACAAAAACTGATACGTCGGAATAAGTCACGACTATATCCATATATTATACCAGCTATAAGGTATTATAAATAAAAATCAAACTTATAGAGATACATTAATATTAATGAATGCGTAAGAAGAAAGAATCACAGTATATTGTAATTGGAGTTCCAACATAGTATTCGTAAGAATACGAAGATGCTTGCGGTATTTAAACAACGTTAAGTTCCATACATTTTGCGTGATGAGTAAAATTACCTCCAGAGGAAAAAATGTTGAAGTCGAATGACTTCCAAACCCTCAGAGAAGACAACAACCTTGCAACAACAGAAAATTAAATTAAGAAGTTGCATAGAATATAATTATGGAGAGAACAAACGAATTAAGGTTAAGAGGAAAGACATACGAATAATAAAAATCAAATGTAAATGTTACCTGAATCTTAAAAATGCCTTTGAAGCTTACGCGGGTTTTCCCAGGAAAAACTTGGAATGGACAACAAGAGTGTTCACCTGCGTGAATGTTGCGATAATCATTCCTAAGATTGCGGCTGCGTGGTGGAGCAACGAGGATTTGAAAAAACCAGAGCTGAATGGATAGAATTTCCAAATGAATAATGACAAGTGTGGGTAGGGTTAGGTTTTCGTAAAATCCCACAAGGGATACAACATGATCCGAGCCATACACATGGCTTCAATCCAATACCACAAATGATAATGAGCCATGTGAATTCATTTAAGTCCGAGGTACTGTAATAAGGGTTAAATCCTGAAAAATATCAATCACATAAAAGCTATGATGGATACTATTTACAGATGTTAAATTCCAAATCACCAAACATGTACATGCTTATCCTTACATTTAAGGATTGACAGAGACATTAATCAATGGTGGGATTAATATAATATATATGTCAAGTTGGAAATCAAGAATTGTATTAACAACGTGGAGTTTGAAACCTTATCAATTAACAAAATAATTTTGAAATGAAATAAGGTTGATTCTTATGAATGGTGGATTAACCACATTGGTAATACCAAACTTTATGTTATATATTCCTACCTATATGTATTCAAGATTTCGAATTTATTAACATGGTATATAAATCAATATCACAAAGGTTGGAAATAGATTTATTAATATATTTGTACATCATGCTAAAAAGGGATTAAATCAATTCGATATACATTTGACTGTAGCATGGGTGTTATATTGAGAATGGTACTTTGGACATAGAGTACTATAATACATATAGTTTAGAAGTTAAAATAAATGTTTTGAAAGGACTATAAAAAGGGTTAAGATAAAATGGAAGGTATAATGTGGATGGGTGATACTAAAGTTCATATAAATATTATAATTAGAGTTATGATAGAATAAGATAATGATGAAGTATCGTCAAGCGGAATTGTCAAGGAAAACTTATTATGAATTTGATAAGAAAGACAAGTATAATCAATAGTAGAAAAATTCTTTACATGAGTTCATCAATTTTGAATTAAAAAATAACAATAGAACAGATAATGATAGAGTTTGTCAAATAGTGACGAATTGAAAATAATAACAAAAAATATAATGAAAGAATTCGTCGAATAGTGACAAATTATTGAAAGTGGTCGACAACAATTTTAGAAATTATGCTATAAATAGAAAAGCAAAAGTTGTGGTAAGTGGAGTTGTTACACTACATTACTGGACTCATATTTGGAATGGGACACCTTCCATTTTCCTTTCTTCGTACTTCTAGCCAAGGCACAATTCTCCTCATCATCAGTCTTTGAAGAGGATCCATATCTGGTGCTCTGCCAAATTTCTTCTTGTGCTAAATCAAACCATAGTCACTCCCAATCTAGTAGATTCTCCCTCCCATTCACAGAGAACTGGTAGCTATGCCAGCTCTTGCGAAGGCATAAAAGAGCTAGGCTCACCAAATCATTTGAGGCAACCATTATCCCAACACTTCCAAGCTCACATCAACACTGAGTGAGATTTGTCAAGTATTTTTGGATTGTGTCACCCTTCTCAATTTTTATCTTCCTAATCTTCTCTTTTAGTGCCAACTTCCTGTGGTCGCTACTATTCTAATACAAATCTGTCAAGGCCTTCCACATAACATATGGATTTGGCTTCTCGTGGAGACTCGAGAAAATATGATCTCGAACTCCTTCTAATAAGATACTTCTCGCCTTTGCTACATTCTTCTTCCATGCATCAAGAAGTTGAGAATATTTTGTTGCGGGCTGAGGGATAATAGTATCTATTAAATCCTTCAGTTTGTTGTCCTCGAGAACTTCCTCCATCCTGTCCTTCCATGCTATGTAATTCTAATTTCCCTCTAGTGCATATTTGAGTCTCAAGCCATTGAAAGACATCTTGATCTGTTGTTGGATCCTGAAGAATAAATCTGCAAATTTGAGCCTGATAAAAAAAACTATTTTCTTCTCTTCTTATTGTGATTTGTGGTGCTCCGATACCATGTAGAAAATATAACAATGAGATTCAAACTAATCTTGTAACGTACTAAAAAAAAATAACGAACCCTTCTACAATTTGAGGAAACAAAACGCAATCACACAGTCACATAACAAGTAAGAGAAAGAGACAATCAATCACAAAACACATATGTATATGGGGAAAACACACCACCTAAAACCTCTCTATCTATATTTTGTATAAAGTCAAGAGCATGAAACAATACAACTCTTTTCTCTCTCAGAGAAACTCCTGCACTTTGGCAACTGTCTGACTCTAGTCTAGGAAAAATCATTCAATTACTTAACCAATTCTCAGCCTCTATTCAACTTGCCTTTATCACGCATTATTAGAGGAATTGTCACCTTATTAAATAGGAAATTCCCTTGAATTAATTGAAAAATGCATCCTTGGCCTCCACATGACAATATAACTGACATGTACAATTTTCTAATTATACAACTGATAGTTATCATCCCTTTAACCTCAATCTCAACTGGGCCTTCCTTAGAACTGGCATGCAACAAATATTTATAGCAAATTATCGGTTAACTCATTAATCACTACTTTTGAATTAAATAATATTTAATTCACTGGACCTCTCACTAGCTCATCAGTCAGTTACAACTAGTTAAACTGATTTTAACTCAATTAATTGAGTTAACTAATTACAACTCACAAATAGTTGTAACTGGAGCCCCTTAAATCATGGGAGAACTCTACATGCCTCCTCTCTGACCCTCAACTCGATTTTTCTAAGCTAACTCAGCTATTGTAACTTAGTTAACTAATATAAGTTTTCATGAGATGAAATTACAATCTCTTCCAATTTAATTAAGGGAAAATTAAATCAGAAAACCTAATTGGAGTGCCATTTATTGATGCCATTTAAATAGTTATTGTGAAATATAAAAGTGATAATGCAAATAAAAAATGAGAAAGAGAAAAGGGTTTCAGCTGCAAACGGTTGGAGCTTTAAGTCTCTTTGTTAATTCCTTTGTTTTGAAGCAACAAGGACTCATCAACAAGATCGATTATGTAAATAGAAGATAGGGTTTTTCCTCTAAAAATGTACAAATATGATTTTGTAAATCACGAATACTTCAAATCCTGTCTAGCAAACGAAATCTGCCAACGTGAAATTTATCTAGAAAACCACAACACTATGGATGAAACTTTTTGTTACACTCAAATAATATAGATTCAACGGACTTTGACAGCCATGAAAATTCTACATCCACTAGTACAAACCCCATTTCTCTCACACAAACCCTATCCTCCACACGTCTTTCATCGCACATAGATTCATACTCCGTAATTTGCACATCCTTAATTCAGAATATATTCATAGCTCTCTACAACTGCTCTCCCACATAGTTAAATCTATAAAAAAAAAAATGCAAAATTGTATTTTTAAATTTCATGTTTGCACATGCTCTCCCGCACATACCCCATCCTCTGCACATCCTTATGGATTCACAATTTTTTGTATCTCTGTATAACATAGTCTAAATTTGTAATATGCATAGGAAGGATAAACGATCTGCGATAGAAAGGGTGTGCAGAGGCATGTATGTTCAATAATTAATGTTTTTACAACAAAATTTCATTGTACAAAATGCAAACCGAAAGAAACTTACCTTAATCAATCTATATATTAAGAAAATTTGTATATCTGTAATAGGAAATCTGAAATATTATTACATTAAGGATTAATGTTTATGTTCATAGTTAAATTAATTATGTGTCCATAGGATAAAGTTCCCTTTGCACCCCCGTCCTCCTACACATATGCTTTCCTTCACACATCCTTTATTCTGCACAGACTCGTAGCTCTATACAACTACTCTCACGCACAACCAAATTTGTAAAAGCATTCAATGAAAAATAATTTAAAATTGATTTCATCTGTGCAGAATAAATTCCATCCGCACCTCTCCCAGATCCGGGTGACAACTTAGGTGAGCCAGCCACTACCCATGCCAAGCGCTAGGAGCACCCTCCCATGGTAGCTGATGACACTTCTTGCTCTGAAACAACGACGCCATGAATGGATGCCAGCACCTTTCAGCTCCAAGTGGCAGTTAATGCAGTTAATTCCTTCTCATACCATTAACTGGGCTTTGTGTTCAAGGATCAAGGCTTTAAGTCCTCCCCTACTCCGTCCATCCTACATTCTCATCCTGCACTATACCTGAAATTATAATTTTATCACTGCCATCTCGGCTCTCCCTCACAGCTCTGCCCACCCTCGATATCTCAGCCCCCGCTCCGCTCACACCTTCCCTTACAGTTCCATGGCACCTTGCCAGCAAAATAAGCCATGTCGTGGCAATCTCAGAGGTGCTCTTCCAGATCGACTGAACCGCTCAAGTGTTTCATCTCTGATAATGGGCCCTCCTCTACCTCCAATGCTCCACCTACATCTTCGCCCTCTGATCCCCCCTGCGCGAAACCTCCCTCATCAATAGCTTTGAGCCCTCCTTGCAAATCCAGCCTAGAGTAAAGTGTAAATATCACAAGTTGACCATCCCCTGCTCTCTATCGCCTCCTCCACGGAAACTTGAGCACTTGCCTGTTAAAGCCTCTTCAATGTACATTCCAAACCTATGGAATCTTTCAGCTGACGAAATTTGGAGCAGGGTTAACGAGAACGAGGCTCTGCCCAAGGTTCCGTACATCTTCACTGAGGAAGATGAAGAAATAGCACGCATCTATGGATTTCCAGACAGAAGAAGAACTGGTAGAACCTAAAGCGGACCTGAATGAAGATGACAACAAATCTTGAAGGTCATGGTCTATGCACCACAATTATATTTTGGATATATGTTATATATTTATTTTTTCCAGTTTTCAATAGCATTTTAGAAAGGCTAGCTGATTCATACTTCTCTAGACTATTAATGGGTTGGTTTCCCTGTCAAGGGCAACCCCTTATTTTGTTATTTTGGAGACAAATGCGAGAAGGAATCGGCTAAATTCCTCAGCTCTGACATTGGATTGTATTATATTTTTCTAATTAATATAATTTATACTAGCTTACAAAAAAGAAGTTCCATCCACACCTTTGTTCTCTTGCACATTCCCCTTTCTCCTCATAGTAAAAGCTTCACACAAGGAAATATTTGCGTAAGCAAGCTTTGCACAATGAAACACAATAATAATAATTTTATATTTTCTCATAGTTAAATTAATTATGCATACCCCATACAAAACACAAACCGAAATAAAAAAATAATTCAAAGTCAACACACTTTTACTGCGAGGAAAATGCTATAGTCTTTGAGAATGCGACATCATTGGGCATAACAGTAACATAACAATGTCAGAGTCAGAGCATTCACCAACGTCAATCTGTATATTAAGCAAATATACACATATGTGATAACAAAATTTGGAATATTAAGTTTATTTTCATAGTTAAATAAACTACCCCATCATCCACACATCCTTCATTCCACACTCATTAACATTATCTTTTAACATTAATTTTGGCCCTGCGAAATAAAGCTCCCTATGGGATATGGACTATTTATTATTAAAATATTATCAATAATATATAATAATAATAATGTGAAATAAGTGTGTAGAGAGATAACGCATAAGGAAGTGCATAACATAGAGATAGCGGTATTAGTAATATAAAGATATGGATTATATAATTATAATGTTGTGAAAGAACTATGTGAAGAGAGAATGCATACAAAAGTGTAGAACATCATGACACACTTGTATCATTGCAAATAGTATTTTCCGCTCAATATACTAGCCACTTAACAAATGCTTGTGCAGAAAGCTTTGTGCAGAAATATTTCTTTGTACGGAGAGATTTGATCAAGGGAGTTTTGATATGATAACAATACTTGGTCTACTATGGGATCTATCCATTTCGATATGAAACCAGGATTAAAACATTTTCTTATTTTCTCCAAATCTCATGTACATTTTTATAGAGTGACAGTGAAGACATACCCCATCCTCCACACACTAAAAGCTCCACACTTAATAACTTGAGATTTTTTCATAGTTAAGTTAATTAGATTTCCCTCTGCACCCCCGTTCTCTCACACATACTCTATCCTTTGCACAGTAAAAGATCTGAATATGGAATTATAATAATATTATTTGGATATTTTTTCAGCGCCCCCTGCCCCTCCAAGACCTATAAGTGCATTAATTTTGACATCATTGGGAAGAGTAGTAGTACATCGTCATATCACTCATGAAGAAAATGGCCACTCAAAAAATCATAGTTCTATGCAACTGCTCTGCCGCATAATGAAATCTGTAAAAGTTTTAAATGCAAAAAAGTATAAAATTAATTTCGTCGTTACAGAATAAAGTTCCCTCTACACCCTCCTTCTCCTACACACACTCCATCCTTTTCATAGTAAAAGCTACATACAAGGAAACATAATAATATTAATTAGATATTTGTTTAGCATCCCCCCTTCAACCCCTGCCCCCTCTTGCCTATGGAAAGGAACTGCAAGCCTATTAATTATGGCATCATTGGGCAGAGCCATAACACATTGTCAAAGCACTCACCAATGGAATGGCCACTCACAAAATCATAATGCAAAGGGTCTGCAATCACGTGAATACTGGCATCATTGGGAATAGTATCAACATAACATTGTTAGTATCAAAGAATTAACCAACGAAATGACGAGTCAAAAAATTGTTTTTATTTTTTTAATTTTAAATTGAATTGTTAGGCACTAATAAATACCAAAAATAAAATGCCCTCCACTATGGAAATTATGTCTCATTAGAGCTCCCTCATCCAATCGAAAATTAGGAATAAGATTTGTTGAAAATTATTTTTGAATTTATAGAAAGATAGAAATATTAAGTAGTTTCCTGGTTAAAATTACAAAATCATAGCCAAATAATGCAACATCAACACACTTTGACCATGAGACGAATGTTATAGTCCTTGAAGAAAAATATTTTTATTAAGAGGGTAAGAAATAACATGTACACTGCTATTATAATTTTTATCTTTTAAATGTAATTTAAATATGTATTATTATAAGAGTAATATATACATATGCTTACTTTAAAGGAAAATTTTAAATTTCTATATCATTTTCTATGCAGATACTTCTTTTACTTTATATTTTAATTCTGAGTATTTAGAGAATGTGGTCTTTATTGTCTAATACATTAGAAGTTGTAATTTTTTTAACAATATATAATTAAAATATTTTTAATATTGAGTCAAATAGCAAAACTCAATATGAAGGAGATTTGTAATTCTTTCTATGTTAAACATCCCCTACTCAACATGGATTAACACTTATTATTTAAAAAAAACATCAATATCAATATAAATAAAATTATTTCAGTATCCATCTTAAGCAATATATATAATCATTATTATATGTATAAAGTCCAATAGCACAACTCAATATGAAGGAGATGTGTAATTCTTTCTATGTCCAACATTCCTTATCCAACATGGATTAACTCCTATCATTTAAAAAAAAGTTAATATCATATATAAATTAAAATATTTCAATATCCATCTTCAAAATAATATATATATATATATAATTTTTCATTATTATATGTATAAAAAAGGTACTAACTCCTATCATTTAAAAAAAGTTAATATCATATATAAATTAAAATATTTCAATATCCATCTTCAAAATCATATATATATATATATATATATATATATATATATATATATATATATATAATTTTTCATTATTATATGTATAAAAAAGGTACTTCAAATTTTAAATAATAAGATAAAATCTATCACTACATACTTTTTATGAGGTAGATATTTGCAACAATATTATTATTATTATTTTCCGTTCATTTTATCTAAATATATAATGTGTAAATTTTAAGTTAATTATTAAAAAAATTATTATATATATATATATATATATATAAGTAATTTATTTTGATTTTATGTTTATATTTACATAAACTAAATATTTTATTATATAAACTAAAAATAATTATTAACATTAGATATCATTTTTGGGATTCAATTGAGTTAAGTAATTTATTTATTTATGAACATTTTAAATTAAAATAAACATTTCAAAAAACTAAAATAAAATAAACTTCTAATCATGATCATGACATTACCCACACTAAGACATTACCCGAATAGATCAAATTAAAAAAAATTCATCCATCTAATTTATATATCTTAAGTTTCAAGAGTATGTGTCTCTAGAAAAAGACTATATATATATATATATATATATATATATATATATATATATATATATATATATAATTTATTGTATTTACATAAACCAAATATTTTATTATATAAATTGAAAAATATTGTTAATATTAAATATTATTTTTTTGAAATTCAATTGAGTTAAGTAAATTATTTATCTATAACTATTTTAAAATAAAATAAACATTTAGAAAAACTAAAATAAAATAAACTTCTACTTATGATCATGATATTACCCACACTAAGACATTACCGGAATAGATTAAGACATTACCGAAATAGATCAAGTAAAAAAAATTCATCCATCCAATTTATATATCTTAAGTTTCAAGAGTATGTGCGTGTAGAAAAGGCCAAATAAAATCTCAAACCATAAAGTTGGGTTAAAATCACGAAAAATTCACAAACAAATTATTAAATACATGAAACTTTAATTAAACAAAAATCGGAGCCCCAAAAGATTCAAGATATTAATGCTGAGGCCACCAACCCCAACCCCAACCCAATCGTGCCTGCACGAGGGACTATGGGATGATTTCCGATACCAGATAAACTGATTAATGTAATTGTGAAAATACGTCTATCAACTCTCGATTGGATTAACAATTTGCTTGTCACACCAACGATCTTTCGACGGAATGGAAAACTGTTCTCCACGTGCCGTTGATGTGACGTTTATCGTCTTTCCGTGACGTTGCAATGAATCCATATTCCTGTAAATGTAGATATGTAATAAATTCATATACCACCAAATCCATTTAACTATGCCTATTATTCATTGGCTGCTTGCATGCTCGATGATTTTACATAAGGCCTGATGGGTATTTCCGTTGTTTTGATCATCGGTTTCCTGGCCTAGACATACTATCTTCTATTCCTCACCACCAAATCCATTCTATTCCTCACCACCAAATCCATTATGGTTGGGGGCAAGCGTCATGTTAACTATGCGTATTATCATTGGCTACATGCATGCTCGATACTTCGTCATAAGGCCTTGAAGGGTATTTCCGTTGTTTTGATAGTCGGTTTCCTGGCCTAAATTAAAATACACACACATTAGAAAATAATCATTGGTATAACAATTTCAATGAAAAAATGATTATATGTAATATTAAAAAATGGATATTAATATAATCTTTTAATTCGTATATATTTTGAAACAAATAAAATTCATAAAAATTAACTTGCAAAAAACTATGTTGAAATTGCATTGAAACTTGAAAATGTTTTTGAGAGAAAATTTATTAAAAAAATTGTCTTCATTTAAGTATATATTTTATTGAACATTTGAATGTACTCACATTTAAGTATATATTTTATTGAACATTTGAATGTACTCACATTTATCTTTGATACAATGAAATGTTTTAAGAAATGGAGATAAAATTTACATAAGCCTAAGTATCATGCTCTTGTTTTGTATAGGCTTTTATCAAGACGTAGTTTGAATGATATTTGACGAATTGAGAAAGATGCTTTGATTTATCTATTATAAATACATTTGATTCTTCATATTTATCTCCATATTAGGACGACACATCAATCGATCTTTCCTCATAGAATTGTAATGTTCTCCCTGCTTTCACTTTTGTTCATAAATGGAAATGGACATGTCCCATATGAATTTAAAGTCCCATATATAAATATTTTATTTTTAATTACTTGTAAGTGACATCTAATGTCCATATTGCAACTTCATAATTTTTTAAGCAATATTTTAATAATTACAACTGAGAAGGCCTAAAAAAATAAGAGCTATCACTAAACTGCCAATCTAGTTCTCTTAAAATATGACAACTTGGATCATCTCCAATGTATAATTGGATGAACACTTCTCCCATTTCAAATATCAACATATTTCGTCTTACATTAATGCCCATCTACACCTGCATTGCAACCACATATATAACATTAACATATCTCCACTTCAACACTTGATTAATTGAGAACACCAAAACAAAACACTTCAAAACTTTTAGAAAATCATGTTAGTATATATTATGATTTTTTTTCTACTTGGAAAAAAAAACAAATTTTACGAGTTAAATGGAAATTAAAAAACATTGTTACAACCACCCCATTCAAGAAAACAAATTAATGTTTTGTCTTGTTTATACATACAACTTAATACATTCTATTTAGTTTGTATGAAACGAGTAATTGCCACACCATTTAAATCGTTGATTTTAAGAGAGAATTATTTGTTTAATTGCAATTGATAAATATAATTAGTATGGTCCAATTCAAGTAAACAAACTAATTTTATACGCCAATTTCTACATAAAACCTAATACATATTTTTTAAATTTCAATCATACTAATTATTTATATATGAATTTTTAGAGTATATCGCTTTAATTCTTTTGGCGTTTAAACAACAACTAAGTAAATAATTGCAATATTCCAAATCAAGTAAACAAACTAATTATCTAATAATTTCTACATACAACCTAATTGATTTTTTAAATTTCTATAAATTAAGAAATTTTAGTATGAACACATTAAACAACCATTCAATCAATAATTATCATTAACACAATATCTTAATAGCAATAAAAAAAAACAAAAACATTTTGTTTCTGTTAATGTATTGGTAATACATTTGTATAGAAATATATCAAAATTTCAAATGAGTTAAGACAATCACAAGTTAAAAAATATTATGAAATCATCTTTTACAACATCTCATTTCACACAGATGCATGCAAAAAAGAATCTAAAACCATATGCAAGGTTACTATAAGAAAGTGACAGCTCAAACTTCATCAATCAACATTCATTTATTCTCATAATTCCTAACCATGTATAAACTAATTTTGAAAATGCCATACTTAGGAGATTTTGGTGGTATATTTCCTAGATTTTCGTCTCCTTTAGATCCTTCCTTTGAATTTTCTTTGCCTTCCTAATCCATGATTTCTAAAGAAAAAAAATAAAATAAAGAAATAAAGAAATAAATAATAATAATAAAAAAAACTGATAACCAAATTTTCTAATTATTGAAAAAATTATGATATATAAATACTATCATTGCTTTCATAATTATATTTGTAATAAAAGAAACAAGAATAAGGAAAATGTTATAAGTAAAAAGAAAGCTAGCACACACTAGATTTCTGTCTTACACAAGCAAAACCACATTGTATGGTGAAACAAATCTAGCAAACACTAGATTTATTTACCTTGCAATGCATTTCTATGTTAGAAACAAATCTAGAACAAGAAAGAATTGTTTTACTTTTCAATTCTTGTGTTTATGCTAGAAGAAAGTATAGTGTTTTAGATTTGTGTTATTTTTCAATGTTTGTGATTTTGCTAGAAACAAATATACTGGGCGCACTAGATATGTTTTACCCTATAATGCTTTTGTTTGTGCTAGAAACAAATCTAGTTTGAGCTTTATGTCTTTTAACCTACAATTTTTTTTGTGCTTTTGATTTACCCTACAAGGATTTTGTGTTTGTCTTACACTAAATTTGTTTTATCTTACAATGTTTTTGTTTGTTCTAGAGAAAAATCTAGTGGCCACTACATTTGTTTTATGAAACAATGTTTGTGTTTGTGCTAGAAACAAATCTAGAGTGAGCAATATTTGTTTTACCTTTCTTAAAAACACAATTTTCAATTTGAGAATAAGATAGTTCTTTTCCTAAGTTAAATTGATTATTTTTCTTCTATTTAGATGAAAGTTAAAATAAAATAATTGCGGTAATTTAACTGAGAGGCATAATACAATCCAATACGTAACATTCTTTCTTTTGTAGTTTTGTAAAAAGAGATTGATGAAGCAAGCTTATGTATGCACTAAATAATAAGTGATTTCTAGATAAAAGGAAGAAATCAAATAACTCAATACTCATATATTCATAATTGTTAAAATAAAATTCTTACTGATACACTTTTCCCAACAATTTAATAGTTCCATAATCACAAAGAAAGATACACATTAGATATCATTTTTGGGATTCAACTGCGTTAATTTAGTCATTCATCTATGATACACATATTATATTTAATTTATATTTATTGCAATCACAATAAATGATATATTTTTATGATACACATATTATATTTAATTCATATTTATTGCAATCACAATAAATGATATATATTTTTTAAACATGGCTGAGGAACAGCAAATTGCGAAAGAAATAGGCGGCCGTGCACATTCATGAATGTCAAATTTGAGTACAACTACTCTTTCTATTAAATCACAAGAACATGATACTTCAACACTGATAATGATAATAAAATTTGCAATAGTAGGAAATGCGAATTTAAATCATTTTAATGACCATGTGCTAAGTACGAAGTCTATACTATGGTTCATCTTCCTTCTTGAATTGGTCTTAAAAGTAGGTGTTTAATCCAGTTATTTGAAATCGGTTAATATCGGTACTGGTGTTTAATGCAGCTCTTTCAAATCACACTATATTTTAGTGAGTCGACGGTTAATAGTTTGGTTTGGTCCATCGTTCTTCTTGAATTAGTCTTAAACGTGGTCTTAAACAAGGTTTTTAATCCAGCCATTTGAAAGCAATTATTATCGGTACAGGTGTTTAATGCAGCTCTTTCAAATCATACTATATTCTAAGCAGAGGGTTCATATTTTGGTTCTGTCCACAACTATTTTTTATGATGTAGATGTGTATAACCTAAATTTGGTGAGAAAAATTAAAAAGAATATTTCAACCATACTTATATACACAAGTATATATTTTTAAATATTAAGTATTAGTTTTATATTAATGATTGTAAAAATGATAAGAGTAGGTTAATAAGATCAGAATTTTTCTTGTAAAATAGTAAAAGTTTTGGTGAAATTTTGATAAAAATTGGTAGAAATTTTGGGAAATTTGAGTTGTCACTCTCAAGCAGGTAGAATTTAAGTGGGTAGTATTAACAGGTTAGCTAATTTTCAATTATTTTTGCAAAAAGAAATTGTCAATCTCCATCTCTTCTCTTTTCTAAAAGTGATTGGCCCAAATTTCATATTATAAAATTATTTTGTCAAAATTTTTTAGATAATATATAAAATCATTAAAAATTTGAATATTTTTCAAAAATATTTCTAACCATTTTTCAATTTGTATAAGGAGTAGTAAGATTGGCCAAGGTTTCTAAACTTTAAAATAAAATTTCTTCTTTAAAATTTTCCTTGTTTAAATATTTTGACTATCATAGTAACTTTTTATGGTGTTGAATCTATTTGTACTATTCAAAAAACAATTTAAACACTCCTATAACTTTAAACACTTGTCTAGCTAAATTTTTTGAAAAAAAAAAAACTCGATACATATATTCAATCATTAATATATATATATATATATATATATATATATATATATATATATATATATATATATATATATATATATGAATTGCGATGACTCCTGGAGACTCTTTAAATATATCAACCACCGATTTGCTGGTCAAACCAACTATCGTTGATGGAATGAAAGGTTGTTGCCCACGTTTAGAATGTAACGTTTACCATCTTCCCTTTATTTATGCCTCCAACATGGCAATGAATCGATAGTCCTGTGACTTGGTGTAAATATAGATAGATGTGGGCACTATAGGCCCATAGATAGATAGATGTTTAAATTTAACTGTGAAAATATATTGTTCTACCCCTATTTAATATCCTATAACCCAGGAAATAAGACTGACCCTTATTTATGCCTCTAACATGATAATGAATCCATAGTTCTGCGATTTGGTGTAAATATAAATTTGCAATAAATGCACCAATCCGTAGTCTTAAGAGGCAGGCGTGATATCAAGTATGCCTGGAATTCATTGGCTGCTTCCATGCTCGATGCTTCTTGAGGAGGTCTTAATGGGTATCCTCGTTATCTTGATCGTCAGCATCCTGGCGTTCACGTACTATGTTTTGTTTCTCAGCAGAAAGGCAAAGAACGAAATCCCTCTAGAATGGCCTTTCCTAGGGATTCTCCCCTCATTGTTTATACATTTAAACAATCTCTACGATTCCATTTCGGAAACCCTGATAGGATGCGGGGGAACTTTTATTGCCAAAGGCCTTCCGCAAACCACTGTCCTTACCAGCAATCCAGCAAATGTGGAGTACATCCTCACAACTAGGTTTTCAAATTTTCCAAAGGGTCCTGCTTTCAGGAGCACATTTAGAGAGGTTTTTGGTGATGGATTGTTTAACGTCGATGGAGAACAATGGATTCATCAAAGAAAGGTGTCAGTGGTAGAATTTAACTCTGTATCTAGTCTCACTTATGCCTTGAAGTCCGTACAAGATTCCTTGCGCCAAAATCTCATCCCTATTCTGGACAATTCAATATCCAAAGGAAGTGCCACCGATCTGCAAGACATGCTCTTTCGTTTCACGTTTGACAACATCTGCAAAATTGCATTTGGAGTGGCAGTGGGGTGTTTATCTCCATCTTTGCCGGCCATTCCTTTTGTCAAAGCATTCGATGATGCTATTGAAGCATCCTATACTCGATTTATAATGCCTATTTATTTAAGAAAGATAATGGGGTTTTTCGGTTTGGCGATCAATGCGAAACTTCAGTCTTCTCTGAAGATCATCGACCAGTTTTCATGGAGATCGTTTCAGCTAGAATGGAGGAATTGCGTATGGGAAAACTTGGCATGTCTGGTGGCCATGCAGATATATTATCTATTTTTATGAAATCTTTCGATCAAAATGGAATCCCGTATTCCGACACGTTCTTACGAGGAATTTGTCTGAGCTTCATTCTTGCCGGCAGCGACACAACATCTGTGGCACTTTCCTGGTTCTTTTGGCTGCTTCTTCAACATCAGCATGTGGAAGAAAATATTTTGAGGGAGATCCACCGCATTTTAGAGAAGAGATCAGCTAATGTCAAATCCGGTGATCCACTTTGTTTGAGCAGGGAGGAGCTGAAAATGTTGGAATTTTCAGAATTCCAAAATAATAAAACTGCCTTCCTTAACACAGAGAAATATTCATAATTTCTTCCACAGTGACAGAGTTTCATATAAAAAAAATTTCTATTAAAAAAAACTGCTGTTACAATTCTTCCTCAAAAGAGGGCTTACAAATAAAATCTGACTGCTGCAAACACAGTTCAGAAATATCACTCTGTCATTCACTGCTGTTACAAAATATTTCACACTGCTGTGTAAAATACAAAACACTATGTTTTTCTGTCTCTGTTTGGAAAAATACTCTACTGTGTATTTCCAAATTCTGCTCTCTGTTTTTTTAACAACAACGCTCTGCTGTGTAAAAAAAAACATTACATAATACACGACTCTGCTGTGCATATAACAAACAAAAAAATATCCGTGTCATTAATTGACACAACCACTAAAATTCACCGCTTGGAAAAACATTAATGGTCTCCATTAACTTCTGTCAGCACCGCTTACAATTCGCATTGATGGCAAATTGAATTTGTGGCACCACTGTTCTTTCTTCCTTCCCGCACTGCTGTGCAATGAAACTGTTCTCTTAAAAAAAAATTACACTGTAAATAAAAATTACATTCACGGCCCTCTTTTTTTTGTTTTGGCTTTCAGGCCTTTAAACTTTCCAGAACACATCATTTAAAAAAATAAAACATTATTTATATATATTATAAATATTAAAAATATTTATAATATATATTAACCTTAGTAAAAAAATTTTACCGAAGGTCTTTAGAAACTTTATGAAACTTTACGGATTTCAAAAAGTAAATAAAACTCTTTTGAAAATGCTCTTCGCGTTCCAAAATAGGATGATGACGTAGGCCCAATTTGTTATGCGAATTCCAAATTAAATCCACCCTATAAAAATTCGGGTTCGAATTTTGCTTGCTGACGTAAGCTTCAAAATCAATGCGATTCAATGTTAATGCTCCATAGAAACTCCTGTAGCATTGGTGCGGTTGAATTTAAAATTCAACACTCCCCCTTAAATTCACCTGCTGGGTTTTCCTGCATACCCATGCATTTTCTGAAGTGTTCAAAGCTTTTCTGCTGAAGTGGCTTTGTGAGGATATCTGCAAATTGATCCTCTGTTCTGCAATGCTGCAAAACAATCTCGCCATTGCTTACCAATTCCCGTATGAAATGAAACTTGGTGTCAATGTGCTTTGTCCTTTTATGAAAGACTGAATTTTTAGACAATGCAATAGCTGAGCTATTGTCACAAAAAATCACTGTCCCTTTTGTCTGCTCTTGGCATAAATTTCTCAACATTTTCCTCATCCAAACTTCTTGACATGCTGCTGCTGTAGCTGCCACATATTCTGCCTCTGCTGTAGACAATGCTACAACGGGCTATTTCTTAGAAGCCCATGAAATGGCTCCTGAACCCATGTGAAAAACATAACTAGAAGTGCTCTTCTGATCATCTACACTTCCAGCCCAATCACTGTCAGTGTATCCACCTAAATCTGAATTTTCTGAAGTAGTATATAAAATACCGAACCTTTTAGTACCTTTAACATACCTCAGAATTCTCTTTGCTGCCTGCCAATATGCATCCTTTGGCTTTTCCATGAATCTGGAAATTAAAATAACAGCATGCATTATGTCCGGCCTAGTTGCAGTCAAATACATGAGGCTGTCAACTATGCTCTTGTACAAACTAGGATCAAAATCCTTACTGTTGTCCTCTCTGCTGAGTTTTAATCCCATTACTGTGGGAGTGATAGCTGCCTTGCTTTCCTGCATGTTAAATCTTTCAAGCACCTCATTAACATACTTTGCCTGTGAGATAAAAATCTCATTTTCATTTTGTTCTACTTCTATTCCCAAGAAGTATCTCAACAAACCCATGTCAGTGATTTCAAATTCTTCTTTCATGACTGTTTTAAAATGTTCAATAAGGCAATCATCATTACCTGTAAAAATAACATCATCAACATATAAGACTACAATCAAGATTTTACCGTCTTTTTCTTTGATGTAGAGGGTGGGTTCTCCCTCACACTTCTCAAAACCATTTTCCAGTAGATATGAATCTATCCTACTGTACCACGCTCTTGGCGCTTGCTTCAACCCATAAAGAGCCTTCTTCAACTTACACACTTTGTGCTCTTGGCCTTTCTTCTCATAGCCGAGAGGTTGATCAATGTAAACCTCTTCCATTAACACTCCATTTAGGAATGCCGACTTCACGTCCATTTGGTAAACTTTCCATTTGTTTTGTGCTGCTATGGACAACACTGCTCTCACGGTTTCCATTCTGGCAACTGGTGCGAAAGTTTCCTCATAATCTATGCCATGCTTCTGCTTATAGCCTTTGACAACAAGCCTTGCCTCGTGTCTCTCTATCTTGCCTTCAGCATTACTCTTGGTCTTGTAGACCCATTTAACACCAATGACATCTTTACCTTTTGGGAGTTCAACCAAATCCCAAGTTTTGTTCCTTTCTATGGCATTTATTTCCTCATCCATAGCTTCTATCCATTTCTCATCCTTGATAGCTTCTTCGAAATGAACAGGATCATCAACATGAAAATATAAAGCAAACAAAGAATTGATACCTTCATTTGTTATATCTTGTTCATAAATATCTTTCAAACTTCTGAATTTCTTACCTCTTTCAGTAGGTGTACAAATGCTTGAAGAAGCACTTGAATTTCCTCCTTGTGGTGTGCTTGGAGAAGCACTTTCATTTCTCCTCAAGGGTGTGCTTTGCTGCTCTCTTGTTGGTGTTGCTATTTGGGGATGTATTTCAGCCAACTCATCATCATCCTCATCATGAGATAAATAGTGTTTTACATTCACTGTTTTCTCTATGCTTCCATCCCAAGCTTCCTCTTCAATGAACCGAACGTCCCTGCTCACAATAAACTTCTTGTTGGATGGGTTATATAACCTGTAGGCCTTGGATTCCTCACTGTATCCAATGAAAATACATTTCTCCCCCTTGCTGTCCAACTTCTTTCTTAGCTGATCCGGAATGTGTGCATAAGCCACACATCCGAAAACCTTCATGTGTGTGACACTTTTCTTTGCGCCACTCCATGCCTCTTCTGGCACTTTGTTCATAACTGCTTTTGTAGGGCACCTATTCAAAATGTATGCTGCACAATGTACAGCTTCAGCCCAATAATCATTAGGCAAATGCTTTTCCTTTAACATACTCCTCACCATGTCCATTATGGTTCTATTCTTCCTTTCGGCTACTCCATTTTGCTGCGGAGTATATCTAGTTGTAAACTGCTTTTGAATACCATTTTCTCTACAAAAACGTAGAAAATATTTAGATATATACTCACCTCCTCTATCAGTCCTTAAGACTTTGATATGCAGCCCACTCTGGTTCTCAACAAGTGCTTTGAAATTACAAAATTTTTCAAACACTTCACTTTTGTTTTTCAAAAAGTAAACCCAAGTTTTTCTTGTAAAATCATCTATGAATGTTAAGATATAGTGGCTGCTTGCAAGTGATGGAGTTTGCATCGGTCCACATATATCTGAGTGGACAATCTCTAAGGGTGCCTTTGCCCTTATGCTTATCCCGGAAGGAAAACTTTCTTTGTGTTGTTTCCCCAAGATACAACCTTCACAAAGGCTGTCCGTTTTCTCTATCAATGGTAAACCACTTACCATTCCTTTTCTGTTCAACAAATTAAGACCTCCAAAGTTGAGATGTCCAAATCTCAAGTGCCATAACTAATTATCATCTTTTGGTTCACTTTGGAAAGTCTCCTGTGCAACTGCTGCTTTCTCTTCACCATTCATCAGATCTGCTCTCATTCTGAGAGGGAACATCCTATTCCTTGTCATCTTCACTTCAACAATACACTGATTACTGGGTGGTTTATCCATGATGGTACAAACATCATTATCAAAGAAAACATTGTACCCCTTATGGAAAAGTTGTCCAATACTTAAGAGGTTACACTTCATTCTTGGAACATAATAAACATCTGCTATGGTTTTCTTTGCACCTAATCTTGTTAAAACATTTACATCTCCTTTTCCCATAACAGAAACTTTGCTATCAGTTCCTAGTGTGACTTGTGACTGTACGCTTTCATCTAACATGGAAAACATTGCTATGTTTCCTGTCATATGGTTACTACAACCGGAGTCTAGAAACCATAAATGTTCATTCTTTTCTTCAGCCATATTACAAGCTAAAAACAAATTACTTTGGCTGCTATTTTCTTTAGTGAAATTTGCACAGTTCTACTTGCCATTTCTTGCTGCTTCTTTCTACATTCATTAGCATAATGACCATATTTTTTACAATGGTGACATTGAACATTGGACTTATCATACCTTTTTCCTTGAGCATTTGCTGGACTGTCTCTTCCACCTCTGTTTTGGCTTCTACCTCTTCCTCTCTTGTTTCCTCTGCCTTGTCCTCTTCCTCTTCCGAAAGACATCTGGGTCTTAAAGGCTTGCTCAAGAGATGAGTTTTCACTCCTATCCAATCTCTGTTCATGGGTCATTAGTGATGCATGTAGTTCATCCACTGAAAACTTTGTGAGATCCCTAGTCTCTTCTATGGTGGTGACAATCACATCGAATCTTGAGGGTAAACTTCTCAAGAGTTTTTCAACAATCCTCTTGTCTTCAAGAGTCTCTCCATGAGATCTGATTTGAGTGACCATTCCAATCACATGAGTGAAGAATGAGTCAATATTATCTGACTCCTTCATGCAGAGAGTCTCAAAGTCTCTCCTCAGCAACTGAAGTTTTGCTGTCTTCACTCTCTCCATACCCTGATAAGCTGTCTTGAGAGTTTCCCATGCTTCACTGGATTTCTTGGCTGCTGCTATCCTTGGAAACACACTCTCATGCACTGCTTGATATAAGAAGAAAAGAGCCTTGGCATCTTTCTTCTTATTGTTCTTCAGTGACTCCCTTTCTGCCTGAGTTAAAATAAAAAACTCTGCTTCATTTGCTGGCTCTTCAAATCCATCCTCAACTAACTCCCATAACTCTTGTGAGGTAAATAAAGCTTTCATAGTTATTGACCAGTAGTCATAATTTTTTCCATTGAATTGTGGGAGATGGATACTTCCCAAACTCATACCAGTGCTGGAGCCAGCCATTCTGCACTTCTAACTATGATAAAAAACACTTGACTGTGTGTTTAAAACTAACCAACTGTACTACAACAGTAACACAAAACTATATAGAGAAATACCTTTGAATTCTTCTTGTCTGAACCTTCACACTGCTGGAGAGGTTGCTGCAAATAAAGAACTCCTTCCCTTCAGCTTATTTGACCTTAAAATAGCCTGGATTGGCTCTGATACCATGTTGGAATTTTCAGAATTCCAAAACAATAAAACTGTCTTCCTTAACACAGAGAAAACATTTAAAATTTCATTCACAGACAGAGTTTCAACTCAGAAAAATTTATATTCCATATATAAAAAAAACTGATGTTACAATTCTTCCTCAAAAGAGGGATTACAAAATAGTTTAACTGCTGCAAACACAGTGTAAATCTATTTCTCTATGTCTCACTAAAACAACAATAATACACTGCCGTGCATACTCTGTTTCTCTAGAAAATACACTGCTGTGCAATTCCAAATTCGCACTCTCTGTTTTTTTTTAAAACACTCTGCTGTGTGTAATGATCTAAAAAAAATTACAGCTCTCTGCCTCTGTATATTAACAAAATATCCCAGATTCAATTAATGCCATTAACTGACATTCAACCACTAAATTCACCGCTTGGAAAAACATTAATGGTCTCCATTAACTTCTGTCAGCACCGCTTACAATTCCGTATCGTAATTCATTACCTATTTGTGGCAACGTCAGTTTCCACGCCCCCCTCCCACCGTCAGTAATGAACTACATTTTAAAAAACATCAGAATAAAACAGACTACGTCTCTCTTTTTTTGTTTAGCTTTGTTTTTAAACTTTCTTAACACATCATTTAAAAATAAAACATTATTTATATATATTAAAAATATTTATAATATATATTAACCTTAGTAAAAAAAAAATTTACCGAAGGTCTTTAAACTTTATGAAACTTTACGGATTTCAAAAAGTAAATAAAACTCTTTTGAAAATGCTCTTCGCGTTCCAAAATAGGATGATGACGTAGGCCCAATTTGTTATGCGAATTCCAAATTAAATCCACCCTATAAAAATTCGGGTCCGGATTTTGCTTGCTGACGTAAGCTTCAAAATCAACACGATTCAATGTTAATGCTCCATAGAAACTCCTGTAGCGTTGCTGCGGTTGGATTTGAAATTCAACAGAAAAAAATGCATTATCTGCATGCATTTTTGTCTGAGACAATGCGACTCTACCCTCCTGTGCCACTGGGCAGAAAGGAGACGATAGAGGACGAGGTGTTTCCTGATGGGATGCCTATGAAGAAAGGGATTGCTATTGTTTACATTGCTTATGCCATGGGAAGAATGGAAAGCATCTGGGGCAGAGACTGCATGGAATTCAAGCCAAAGAGATGGCTGAATGATGAGGGTGTTTATGTGAACCAATCTATTTACAAATATCCTGTATTCCATGGAGGCCCTCGAATGTGTATGGGAAGACATTTTGCATATTTGCAGATGAAACACGTAGCGGCATCCATTTTATATCGTTACAAACTGAAACTCGCTAATGAAAGTGCACAACCAAAATACAAGGTACGTGGATTGACTCTCTCTATGAAGAATGGGATGAGGGTTATGCTCCAACGAAGAGGAACTGACAAATAAGGACTATATGACATATTACAGTGTTTTCCAGGGAGTAGTCTATTGGGGCCACGTTTTAGCCCGGAAACCTGGCCCGTCGGAAAAATTCGCTGCCCGAATTTGAAGTGATTTTCACGTCGCCGAGTGCCTCGGGATCACGACCTGACCCCACTTTTGTCAGACCTCTGGAAGGCCGCGGCGGCGGTGAGTTGGTGGGTAGACTACTCCCTATTCAACACCGTAACATTAATGCAAGCCAAGAAAATTTCAATTTCGAATTTCAATTTTGTTGCGTTTGCCGCTCAATTACATACCATTCTCTTCGCTCTTCCACACTCAGACCAAGAATCATACATACATACACAGGTGCTTTGTGTTGTTGTAATCCATCCAGTGTTTTGATCTTTGTTGCTTCTTTTGGCAAGGTGGGTATCTGAACAATGGCCTAGCTATCCGCATTCCGTGGCTTGGTTGCCCTTTTTTCCTTATTGGGTGTTTCCAATGCTCACGCTGGCTGTAATTTTTATATTATGTGTAACGTTTACTGCGATAACTGTGCTACTGGATTCCCCACCAAGATTTCACCTGCTATATCTGGTAAGCCAAAGTTTTTCAATTTGTTTTGCAGGTTTTGTAAATTGTTTTCATGTCGGCGCCTGTATTTTATTGTTGAAAAGATTTGAAATAATAGATGTGGTGCTGAAGAATAGAATAGATCTGGTGTTAAGATTTTATATGTGCAATGCTCTTTGTGTTTTTCTGAATGTCTCTATTCTTCCATTTTTCTATTGTGTTCACATTGCTTTCATTTTCTACAATGTTGTTTTAAGAGAAATGTGGCTCTCATATACGGCTGCGTAGAATGCACAGGGAAGCCCTATGTTTGGTTCTGATGGTTGCAGTATGGGTGTTGTGCAGGTGCCACTGTAGCTGTTGAGTGCTAGGATCGTGCTGGTAAGAGATTGTTTTATAATGAACAATGCACCGACACCAATGGGCTTTTTAATATTGTTGTTCGGGGTGAGCACGAGCACAAAGCCTATGAGGCAGTTACAGTGAGCAGCCCAACCTCGTGCAACCTTAAAACCAATAGAAGCCTCGGTCCAGTTTACCTAACCCACAACAATGGGATCAATTCGAATGAAAGGAAGACTGGGCCCTTTGCCTTCAGATCTACTACAAACCACCCTGCTTGTCAGGCTGTGTTGGCAGAATATAACATATATAATGACTGATTAGGTTTTTATTGCCTCTCCATGCATTTCTGTCGGTTTTCGGGTTTTATAGTTACCAAGTTCGGCTGTATTGGCCGAAAAAAATCAGAAATTCGTCGATACGGTTCGATTCATGTTACAATACATAAATTTTTAATATAATTCGAAATTTGTTCTTTATGAAATTTGTTCTTCAAAATTTGTTGGTTTATGAAATGGTTTTTGATCCTTCTTATTTACTTTGTTTATAGAGGCAAGACCAACAACTTCTGAAATTCCTCTTACTTAAAACATATACATAGAAATATTCATCCACTTGCTTATTCAAATAAAAACTTTATAATTTTTGGTTCATCAAAATTTAGAAAAAGAAAAAATAGTATTTGAGTTTACCATTTTTGGTTTATTAAAATTATATATTTATAATTTCTAGCTTATCAAAATTTATATGAGAAAGTTTCAAAAAATAGTATTTGATTTTACAATTTTTAATTTATCAAAATTATATATTAGAAATTATCAAAAAATAGTAACTTATATATTAAAAGATGTAATAGAAATTTTATATTTAAAAAATTACAATTATTAAAATAGTTTCTTATTTTTATAACTTATTATTAAGTTGTACTCACGTTATTATAGAAATTGTGGTTCACTGTAATTGTTGGTTTCTAATTTTACTTATATATTTTTGTAATTCTCCACATTAATAAGGTTGATGCATTTTATCTTTTATTATTTCTAGATTATTTATTTTTTATAAAATTTTGAAAAAAATAATAATATGTTAAGCATTATAATTTATATTATGGAATTTTCTCCATATTGAATTTTTCACAATCTAATTTTTTCCTTATCTAATCGTATTAATGGCTTCTTTTTAATGGCTTCTTTTTGTGCTGGATTTTGACTGAGTCATGTTACTATTCTTATGGGTTCTCAGAATGTGTGCCACCAGTAAATATAAATATAAAAGGTTGTAGTGCTTAGGTGGACTATTTATCTATTGGGATGGTATTCATGAATACATGGATTCATTTGTGACTAAGACTGCAAAAGTTTGGAATATATATATATATATATTGCCACTGCTTTTTCCTTTGCCTTTGACAGAAAATGTGAAAGCTTTGTCTCAATTAGTTGGGTTTTGGATATTCTATGGTAAGAAAAACAATGCAAGAAATTGGCATGTTATGTGACTCATATACATTTCATGTTATGAATTCCATGGAAAATATCTTATTATCGATGCTTTAATATATATATATATATATATATATATATATATCATACGAAATCATGAAAATAAGGAGAATAATTGTGTTGAAACTCAATCACATATGTGAAGTATTTTATCACGATTTGAGAGAACACATATTGAATCAGATAACCATAATAATTATTTTTCATTCTAATATTTATATTGTTAGGGATTCACATGAACACCAAGGAACTACATCATTCTAATATTGATATGAGAAATTTAGATGGTAATGATTATATAACATGGATATTCAAAATGGAGTAATACTTTTCTCTACACTAGGTGACAGCCTTACAAAAATTTAAATTCAATATCCATGGATTTAGAACAAAATCAAATTGTATGGTATCAATGTCTTTATGTAAGGAAAAATGATTCTATGGTTTCTCAGCCAATTTTTACAGTGGAATTGATAGTACATTATAGGAATATTAGTATAAATACATTCTTTATTCAATTGGTATACCTTCAAAAAACATGTCTAATCACAAAGTACACTCAACAATTCCAAAAATTGATTCTTATGGTAAATAATATTTTAGAGTTCAATTTCTTAGACATCTTTATGGGAAATTCAATACGAATAATACAACATCAGTTGCATCTCTTTAATATATAAATCATGTTTTCAATGTGGAAAGGAAAGTTGTATGTAAGGATAGGCCTACTAGATGAGTGGTCACTAACAACTATAGAGTACATCATGCTCCCTCTCCTAGCCTCATCCAATTGACAAGGTTGACACCTCAAAAAATGGATGAAAAAAGAGAAAAATTAATATGCTTTAGTTTTTGCATAATAAGGGGCATGAATGGATTGAGCATAATGTATTCTACATATATTATAAAGACGAAGAAAATCATGAATTAGAACTGTCACAAGATATAGAGCTAGACGAGACTAGTCAAAAAATACACTCTCACACATTGGTTGGCATCATCACTCCACAAACCCTAATTGTATTGATTTTTTTTCCAAAAGAAAATAAACTTTGTAGTTGATTCAAGTAATATTATAATACTTGAAGATATACATAAAGGTCCAATACAATTAGTCAAAGGTCCATCATAAATCTCCTCAAAGGTCCATGATGATGATCCTCAAACAAACTACATAAAATACTTTAACGGAAGCATTAATTTATTTTCCTATAGGCAATAGAAAATTTTCCAGTGCCTATAGGAAAAGAAAATTATATGCATATCCAATATCCAGTTACCAAAATCCAATTGTTGAAGAAAAATAACAGATGATATATGCCATCTAGAGATGATATATGTAATTGGATTCTGGATATGCATATAAATTTTTTTTTTCCTGTAGGCGCTGGAAAATAATTTTCTAGCGCCTACAGGAAAAAAAATTAATGCTTCCATTAAATTAATTTCCACCTAACTTTCAACTAATGGTATCATTTGATGTATAGAACCTTTAATGAAAAATGTGTTGTTCAAATCAATTGTTTGTTTTCAAAGAACTTATAACAAATTTGTGGTGATTGCAAAAGATAATTCAAAATGGTGCATGATTGGGACTGGGTTTGGATGCTTTGGGAACAGCCAATGAAGAGATTTATGGGGACGTCAAGACCGTTCTTTACTTAGATAGTGCAGTTGTTGGAGAGGCTGTTAGCATAAGTATAGACTTGCTTATAGTTGGAGCTACGAGTGAAAATGCCAGTGAGATGCTTGCAATGCACATGATACTCAACATGAAAATATTATCGGGTATTGTTGGTTACTTATATTTGAAATTTGTAACGTATTTCATGTGAAAATATAATTCGAAGATTTATTTTTCCTTGACTAATTCTACTCAAGTTGAAACTTTCCACCATATTTTAATATGTCTATTTGTACACAGTTGTGTACAAAGATCTCGCCCTTGAAATATCATTAACTGTCTATGGAAGAGAAAAATAGGATG
Source organism: Pinus albicaulis (assembly GCA_034641835.2). NCBI lineage: Eukaryota > Viridiplantae > Streptophyta > Pinopsida > Pinales > Pinaceae > Pinus > Pinus albicaulis. Next base: position 41,745 of record JAXQQM020074814.1, on the reverse strand, counting down.
ATACACTTATAGAGCAGATGACTCGTAATTAGGATCCAATTCTATGCTATAGTAGGATTTATGCTTTGGCCCTCGCATACAGGGGCACATCCAATAAAAAATCAATTCGTCGTCTGTTGCACTTTGATGTTTCTAGTGTTAGTGATTATGTGAGAAGAACTGCGATGCTAGCACTTGGATTTGTTTTATACTCCGAACCTAAGAAGGTTTATGTGCTTATCTTACAATGTACTATTTTTTATTATTAAATCAATTTTAGACTTGATTTGTTATAAATTTTGTGCTACATCTTAATGGAGCATTTGGATCAATATTTTAAGACTAATATCAAGGGGGTCAGTGTATGTTGTATTGGTCCTTTATGCTGGTGCTAAATCAAACTTTGGAAATTTAACAGACCCCATGAATAGTTTTTTTACTGTCTGAGTCATATATTACACGCCAGATATGGAGCAGCCTTGGCAGTGGGTCTATTGTATAGGTACAACATTAAGTGAGGCCATTTTGCTGCTGTAACCATTAACATCAAATGTGGTAGATTTTGTTTTCCAAGGTGCCCTTATAGCCATGGTTATGGTTATGGTTCTTGAGCAAACAAATGAGGCACATGAACCTCGTGGTAGGTAGCTTTAGGTATGCTCTTATACAATGTTGTAAGATTTTATTTAGCAAACAAATGTTCAATGTTTTCATTGTAGTTTCACTTATAATTTTTATTTTTTAATAAAAATTTTCCAATTGAAATAATAACTTCTAAATGTTGGCATTTAAAGGTATAATTAAATTCTATAGAGACTGATGGTTCTATTATATTGCATTCAAACTCCAAGTTTTTTCGTAACACATCTTTTTATCACCCTGGCATAGTTTTTATTTAATACTTCAGGTGTCAACTTGAGAAGATCATTCTTGACAAGCATGAAGACACCATGAGCAAGATGGGTGCAATTTTAGCTTCTAGTATTTTAGATGCAGGTGGTCATAATGTCTCAATTAAATTGTCATCTAGGACTAAGCATGACAACATCACTATTGTTTTTGGTATTGCAGTATTTAGTCAATTTTGGTATTGGTATCCACTTATTTATTTTTATGAGTCTCCCTTTTGCACCTACTACTTTGATTGGGCTCAATTATGAACTGAAGGTCCCTAAATTTGAGTTCCTTTCACATGCCAAGCCCTCATTATTTGACTATCCTCATCCTATAACACCTCCAACAACTTCTGGAGTAAAATTTCCAATTTTTTTTTTGTCTACATCAGGAAATGCTAAAGTGAGAGCAAAGAAGGAAACGAAATTCATTTGTTGTGACCATCATCGCATTGTTACATGGGCACTCGTTCACAATAAAAGCGATTTGGTTGTTGGCAAGGAGTTCCTGAGTGTGGTATTTCAAGGAAATGCAAAGAATTTTGGGTTTGTGAGAAGGGTCAATGCGTGGCCTGCCCTCGAATCGATGGCTTCAAAGGCTGGTCTACTACCTGCTCACCCCCTTCCCTTCCTAACTGCAAAGATGCTTCTTCCAATTCCTCTGTAGATTTCTATAAGCTGTTAGGAGCCGAGCATTTCTCCAGCAAATATCTAAATGCAAGAAAAACTGATAAAACAAATTTGGAAGAGTGTAGGAGGTGCTATTTGAACGAATGTACCTGCGCAACATTCTTCCAATGAGCGCCAAACGTAACAAAATTGAAATTGAAATTTTCAAATTTGCATGTCATACAATACCATGTCATGTTGGATTGTATGGCATGTCCAACAACATGAAATAGAATGGCATGGAGAGCGGAGACGGGAGGAGGACCGACAGACCAGAAAATCGTCGAAGGGGGTCGCCAGAGGTGTGAAATCACCTCCGATTTGTCCCAGATTTAACTTCTTCCATTTATATTATATATATATATATATTTCCATTTCCATTGCCTTTTCCTTTTCCTTTGATAGAAAATGTGAAAGATTTGTCTCAATTAGTTAGGTTTTGGATTGAAGGGGAGCCATAACAAAACGCTTAATTTTTTCAAATTAAACATCAAATTACGATTGACATCAAATGGACACTCACTTCAACACTTGTACTATGAAAAATTTCATGAAGAAACTCTTTAATGTCTTTCCCCATGGTCTACATGGATAATCCCTAAAGCATACAAAGCTCCACCTTCCGAATATGGGCTTCCACCAGGAAGATAAGCAGCCATCAAAGATGTATCTTGTTGCAGGTGGCAATTACCTGCATTGTTTCCCCCTCCTTATCACTAGATTTTGGGCCTTTCAATAGTCTGCTCACAAAGCGTTCCCTCATCCATAAGCCGGTTTTCCCTTCTTTTCCTCTCAACTATGGTGTTTCTTGATGTAGAAAAAACTGTGGTTAATAATTTTTACTCCAGCGATGGAGGTGTTATGGATGTGGAACTTCACCTTATAAAGATTCAAAATTTGCCTGTGAAATATATGTGGTCATATTCAAGCGACATTTATATGTTATTCCCGACTTGAAGAAATCATTCAGGTAAGAAAGCAAAAAAAGCATATTTCCCTGCATATCCACCCTTTTAAAAATCTGGACTCCCATAACTAATCTACTGATCACCACCAAATACATTTTCCCAGAAGCGTTAACTTGCATATCCGACTGAAGATTGTAATATGACCCAATAAATTTAACAAACTCCCTATCCTTTCACAAAAATCACCAACAACCATTAATCCAACTATTGCTTTAATAAAAACAATAAATGGAATAAAAAAATATTTCAACATGAAATTGATATCAGAATCCGATTTTAATAACAAAAAAATAGACCTAGATCCATTTTAATTTCAGATCTACCAAGTATTAAAAGGGATCAAAATCTCTCAAAATAGGGAGCTTTTTTAATCCAAACTTGAAGGAGAAAAGATTTACACCTTGGAAGATTTGATTCCTCAAAGAAATTTGATTCTCTTCTAGTTTTTAATAATATTATTTATATTATAAAAATTTCACATCTCTATATTATTTATTCCAGGGAAAGAAATCAGCCTTCCTTTCCGCCTGAGGGCTAGAGTGAGGTTGCTGGTACCAGACATAGCGCACAAGTATACTCATTGAAAAGTTCACAAGGCACGAAACCAATACAACAATATCCATAGGCACAAAGACATTACAACAATGTTCATCACGTCACTAGTGGGGATTTGAATCTAGGTGGAGAAGATAATAGCCATTCTGCCCAACCTGCAAGATAGCCCCAATTGACAGTTTCAAATCTCTATATATAAAAAGTACCCTCATTTTTTTATTTTATTAAAACCTTAATTTAATCTCTATGGAATATCCACAGAATATTTTTAGTAATAGTGAGAATAGAGGGTTTAGATATATCTGAAAATAGTATAACATTTTTGCTTTTTAATTTAGTGTAAACTAAGTTACTGAAGCAGGCGGAACGGGATACGGATACGGGGTTTGAAACGGATACGGCAAATTTTCAACAAATCTGGATACGATACGGCAGGAAACGCCACGTCATATATATAATATATATTAAAAAATTATATATAATATATATTAAAAATATATATATATATATATATATATATATATATATATATATATATCAAATTTACATTGCCATTCATGATTCATATTTGAAGTTTGAGAATCTAGATTATATCTAAATAGTAAAAATGCATAATGATTAATCATCTATCATCTATTCATCAATTATCATATATATCAATTATCATCTATCATCTATCATCTATTCATCAATTATCATCTATCATCTAATCACTAATAAACTTGGAGGGAGAAACAGTTTTGAAATAAAAAAAGGAAGCAGCCCTATCACATTAAAAGCTATTGCAACGATTAATCATTAAACCTGTAGGCTGTGGCAAGTGCTATTACTATATAATATATATCAAAATTCTCAAAAGCACTTCACTTCTTCACACAGAAATGATGAAATCTTCCTAGAATTTGCAGCTAGAGCGAAGGAACTTGGAAGTAGGACTAAAATAGGACCAATAAAGAAAATGGAATGACATATATATTCATTAACCACAAGCAATAATCCATTACACTTTCATCATTCATGTAAGTAGTGTAATTTGCTTTCAAACAAAGCTCAATCCATCACTCCTAATTATAAAATAAATAAATTAATCACTCACTTATACATTAAACTTAAAGGTAGCATCTAAAATGTTAAAATCTTAACAATATATCCGTTTTAGAAAATCGTTGAATCTTGATACACCCAAATTGATCATCATATCCATGTGATTCTTTCTAGGTTATTTCTGAAACACACTACATTCTTGATAAGAATTTTGTTGATTTAAAGATTCTGGAATTTTAAGAAACATCAAATTGAAGCTTTATTACATTTGTGAATCATTCCATAAGCACTTCAGAATAAAATGCAGTCTTCAATGTCTAATGAACGACTTGTATTTATTTAGCCTGTCATGTCTTACGTAAAGATTTCTTTAAGTTGGAGATATTCTGAGTCTTGACATGAACACACATATAATCATACACCACATCTTTTCTTATGACAGCCAGAATATTTTTAATTTTTGTCGTGGGATTTTCTCTTATTATTAATAGCAATTTTCAAGTTGTAACAAGACTTACATCAATTTCAAATGCTCGATTTTGTGATTAAAGTTACGCTGTGAAGTCATTCTCCCGACAACAGCGCCCGCTAAAGCAAGTGTCGCTGCAATAGCCGGCTGTGCTCGTACTTCTCATCAATGAGTTTCGGAAGATTTCGTTGTGCTAAGAGTTTACTAATTTTTAACCAGCGGATTAAATACAGAGAGCTATGGATTGCTATGGGTGGCTGAGGTTACTCAACGATTTTTTGAACACTGAAAACTAGCTCAGCAACGTTGACAATGTGTAATATCCCCAAAGGGAAATAACCAGTAATAAACAGAAAGATGCCAGACAGATATAGAAACACAATGCTGAACCAGATCATGGAACCAATACACATAGAATGCCAGAAAACTGAGCCATTTTATTAATCTGAATTACATAGAGAGGAGTACAAGAAAGTCAGAATAAATGCACCTATCATTGCTCAAGGCAAGTACAATCCTCTCAGAAAAATAGGAAATGGCTGCTACAGAAACTGCATCCCAGCTGCTGGAAGAAACTATCGTAAACTGCTGCTGCTGGAATGAACTGAAGCTAGGGGCTGATCCCCTTGCCGGAATGGGCTAAAAATCTCCAGATCACCTATACTCACTGCTCCGGACAAAACCCAGAAACCATTTACCAAACGGACCACCTCCGAAAATCGCCCCCAGAAACCCTCCTCCTACAAAACCTTTGTGCACTCCGGAGCAGCCTTGGCTTCAAACACCTTTGAGGAAAGTCTGAATCCTCTGTCAAAACCCACGTGAAATGGCAACCTCCTCAGTGAAAACAGCATACCCATAAGGAATCTCACTCACGGACTCTACTCATCGGATCGGCGTCCTCCCGGAAGGATGTTCCATATGCTCCAGTCTGGCCCGGATCACAGGCGCCTCTAATCAGTCTGCGTCCTATCCCTCCGGATCTCGTCCTCCTTTGTCGGATCTACTGCTTTATCTCTTGAGATCTATGCTAGATACGCAGTAATCTCTTAAGTCTTGCAACCCCAATTTGGATACAAGTTATCCTCTTGAATCTAGAGGCTGGATCTGCAAATATCTGCTCAGATCTACAATCTCCAAGGCTGGATCTATCAATGTGCCTTCAGATCTGCGTCCTCCTCTTCCTGCTGGAACAGCGTCCTCACTCCAAGACTGTCCTGCGTCCTTCCTTCCCTCTGGAACAGCGTCCTTCCTCCCAGATAGGAACTGCGCCCTTCCTCCTCCTGAAACAGCGTTTTACCTGCTAGATCTGCGCAGCCACAAGAGGGCTTCTTCCTCTCCGAATCTCCAAAAACCTACTCACGGCTTGAAGATAGAACTCGAAATTAACCCCACGGCCGGGCACTCGAAGTCCCCGGCTAAGGAACGAAATAACCTTACCGGGCGGGCACTCGAAGTCCCAGAGGCTGAGGTTGAGATCTCGGCCAGGAGACCTTCCGGTTGCACTAAACGATCTTTAACGAGGCCGACTAAACAACGGCGTCTTTGAAGCGAGACGAAGTCTAGCTCTCGGATAATAATATCAAATCATGCATTTCTAGAATGAGTGAGAACCTCTCCTTTTATAATGCCAAACTCCCTCCAAAACTTAAGCTGCGTCCTTACTCTCCTTTGACTGCTTGCTTGATTAACCTTGGGCTCATTGATGCCTCCCCCATCATACTCATGTGGACCCCCAAGGCCCCCTCTCTAAGTTATAACGTCAATCTACTAGGGAAAGAACACTTTATTTATAAAGTGAGGTGACTAAAGTGAGGTGACCCCTCTTATTTCTCACTTTATTTATTATTTCTAGCTAAAGCGGCAAAATAAAGCAAAAATAAAATATTCCAATTAGCAAGGCTAATTAGAATAATGTGAACCACAGGAGTGGCCCAGCCACTACACCAAAAGCTCGAAGTTGTAGGCGGCATCCAGTGTAGGAGTGGGGGCCATAAAACCTGCCGGAGCATCTCGGGACGGGGACCCTCGCGCGATCCTCGATTACGAGACCCGGCCGGCGTGTCGACCCACCAGGACCCTCAACAGGGAGGCTGCCCTAAACAGGGATATTACAGCCCACCACGCTCCGCGAGTCTCGACCTCGAGACCTCGGCTCTGATACCACAAAGGCCCAACCACTACACCAAAAGCTCGAACTGTTAGTGAGGGCGGCATCCCGGGGTGTTAAGGGTGGGGTCTTAAGGCCCACCGGAGCATCTCGGGACGGGGACCCTCGCGCAGTCCCCCAATTACGCAGACCCCGGCAGCGTGTCAGGGCCCACCGGACCCTCAACAGGGAGGCTGCCCTAAACAGGGATATTACACAATGGGCAGCAGCAACTCAGGAACCAAGAAACTCTCGGCGGCAGCAACTCAATCTTCAACAAACTCTCCGCAGCAACAACTCAATCTTCTCTCGGCGGCGGCAAGTGCAACACTCAGCGAACATGGAAAGTGAAAATTTGAGTTACAAACTAAATTTCGATTGAGAAATTAACCTAATAACTAAGCGTGAGAAGGGTGTTTGTGGGTGAAACGTATTTAAATTTCAACGTTTCCGATTTTAAATTTGACATACGTATTTGAAAATTCCCGGATCCGTTTCCAAAACCAAAAAACTGCTCGGAAACGGGTAAATTCTTTTAAACGGCATTTCCAAAATTTTGAAACGGTACGGAAACGTATTTTTGCCGTTTCAAAGCCGTTTCGTACAAGTATCCGTATCTGAAACGGCAAACGGCGTTTCTGGGGCTTAGGGTAGGCGTTTCCGGCAACTTAGTTAATAAATACTATAAAAATAAAATATGTATAAAATATTTTGATTGTGAAATGAGTTATGGTTTTTGAGCATGTGGTATTGATAAGTCGTGGCCATGATATTGTAAGAAAGCCTATTTACAAGCTAATAATATCCATGGTAAAGTGGGAGTGAATATCCATGGTTAAAATCTTGTAAAATTGTAAGTATTAAGTTTTTGTGCTTATTAATTAAATTTAAATGTGGTTACGAAATTATTATTATTATTTATATGGTAAAATGGATATTAATTTATAGTTGCTATTTACATGTTATATATTTTAATGTGATATGTATATTATGATTTTTTATCTAAAAAAGTGTTTGTAATTTTATTAATAAAAACAAAATTACAAAATAACAAATTAAATTTTATTATTTTTATTACTTTTAACTTTTTATTATTAATTGAGCCAATATTTGAATGTTTACACACATTTACGAACACTACAACATCTCCCCCATACTCATTTACGAAATTTTTATTATTTTTTAACTAAGCCGACATATAAATGTTTACAAACAAAAATTTACACCACTACAACATCACCCCATAGTGAACTGAACTTCACTATTAACATTATGTCATCACAAAGGAAAAGGATTATTGTGATAAAGAGTGAAAGCAAGAGAGGAATTACCTAATAGTATATCAGACTTGCCCACTACTAATTCAAAGTACGTGTACACAAGATCAGAATCGAAGAAAATGACTCAGCTTTATGCACAAGCACCACAACCCAAAATCATTGCCAAACACATTGCACCCAAGCACAATATGGTATGCTTGGCAGAGCCAGTGTTCACAAGTCACATCACAACCTCATGAACCTTCAAATAAGTAAACATCAAGTGGTTCCATGCCAGCAAGTACCCAATTCGCTCAAATAAGTAAACATCAAGTGGTTCCATGTCAGCAAGTACCCAATTCAAGTTCCCGAGGCATACTAGCAAGTACCCAATTCAAGTTCCCGAGGCATACTAGATTTATTAAAGATGTTATCCACGAATGTGGAGAAGCATTTTTGGGTTTTTCATAAGGTTTTCCTTGAATGAAAAAAAAAAGAGTCAGTAAAACCATGTTTCCTCAAATGCCTCCATTACCATACTACAATGCATCTGGGCAGGGGAAAATCCACACCATATGTTGTTGGCATGTTAAAGCCTTTCTACATAGTAAAGTCATAATGTTTGATCCTTAATCACATCATGAAGTCCCACAAAACTTGCCTAACCTCACATTGAAATTATTGCGAAGCAGGGCCATAAGGCAAAGTCGCCTACAAAATCAAAAAACACATATTGATCCCTAATGTGCCTTCAGACAAATGGATTTTCTGATAAAATCTCATTCTTTTGTGAAAATACTCTACCATCTTTATGAATTTATAATCAATTTAGTCTTCAAAGATCCCACATGCATTGTTAGAACCTCTTTACAGATAGAATTCTGTTCAATATTTAGTCACAGCAAACATCCTGTTGGAAATATGATGCAGAGTGTTGTCCTTGATGGCAACCCACTGAATGAAGATGAAGACGTGCGACTGTTGACATGTATTGTCCTTGATGGCACTCCACCTGATGAAGTTATGCTTGACTTGATGGACTTGTTAAATGATGTAAATCTGAAGTGATATGATGATTGTTGATGATATGATGTTGAGTGTTGTACTTGAAAGGAAACCCACTTGATGAAGATGATGACAACTTACTTGATGAAGTTGTGTTTGATAGAATATGTCCTTGATGTAGGAAATCTGATGTATCTACAGTATTTACAGAAGGCAATGAAGAAAGGATTTCAGAATGTACTCAGAGAATGATGAAAAAGAGCATGTCTCTTGGTATACGCGGATTGGCCTAAGGGAAGTCGCGTATGCACGCGAAAAATAACGTGCCAAGTCGCGTATGGCTAAAGCGCTCAAAAAGTGCAAATCCAAGGGTAACCACCATGGTATTGACCCATAGTATTGGGTAATGATCCGCCTAATTGACCCCGTCCAGGTAGTTTTGGGCTTATGGTATTGTTTTGGTCCATGGTATTGAAAATGGGGCTCATGGTATTGAAAAAGGATAATCATATAAAAGGAGAAGAAATTCATTGTGCACAACATGAGTGTGAGTGCAAGATGTCTGAGCTTGAATGAATACTTCTCTCTGAAGTATATCTGAATGGAAAGGGTTACACTTGAATGATAAATCTGAATGTATGATGCACCAATGATGAAGAAGGAGATCTAGATCTGAATTGCTCTTGTATTTGCTAGATCTGATTATGGAAGGCTTAGATCTGTGATGAGGCGAACATCTAGGCGAACATCTATCTGAAGAAAAGGGTTGAATCTGAGGTGAATGTCTGATCTGATGAAGTATGCTGCTCAGTAATGTTTAAAGATCTATACGCTACTTCGCCGCGGAGGAAGCGCGTATATACGCAGCTTCAGCGAAGAGAAAGCGCGTATGCGCAATAAAATATACACCGAGGTATACGCTGGTTTGTGTGGACGGAAGCGCGTATATACGCGACATCAGTGAAGTAAAAGCGCGTATGCAAACTAGGGTTTGCTGAAGCAAGGGGTATGAAATATCTGATCTGTTCTGCTGTGTTTCTGCTATCTGATCTGTGTTGATATGTATCTGTTGATGATGTATGTTTGTGCTTAAAAGTATGAAAAGGGTTCGGTCTGGAAATATGATGAATTGTGGCCTGCAAGTTGTGTTCTATTGAAGTGGTTGAATCCAGTGTGAAAATTGATGAAACGTGGTCCAAGGTGGTGCTGAGGGTTGTAGCCTTCAGTCAGGGGGTTGTAGCTCCCTTCCAGGAGAGGCTGGTAAACGAGATCAGGGGGTCGTAGCTCCCTTCCAGGAAAGGCCGGTAAACGAGTCAGGGGGTCGTAGCTCCCTTCCAGGAGAGGCTGGTAAACGAGCGCAGGTGGGTGCCTGCGTGCTGGTCAAGTCTGCGCCAGCACATATGTTGTAAGATGTTTTCTCTATAATAAAATATTGAAGGCTGAGCAACTGCAGCGGTGGTTTTTTCCCGACTTGGGTTTCCACCTAAAAATCCTGGTGTTCATGTGTGATGCTTTGTGTGATGATTTATTCTGTTCTTACTGCACATGTTTACTGCTTATTGAATATCTGATGAATAAATGAAGGAATGTTTTAAGTGAAGAATTAATGACATAAATAGATATCTATGTATACACGAGTTTCGTAAAGGGTATCCGCGTATATACGTAAGTCTGGTTCAGGGAAGTAGCGTATGCATTTTAGAAGCAGGAAAAAGTGAAAGTTTTGAATATGCAGTAAATACTGATTCACCCCCCCCCTCTCAGTATTTTTCCCAACAATTGGTATCAGAGAGTGGTCCTTCTGCAGAAGCTTGATCGCTTGAAGGAGATCTGTCACAATGGGAAGTATACATACAAAAGCCTTGCTGAATTTTGGTGCAAAAGTATGGGCTCTCGCAAAAGAATGTGAAAAAGAAAAGGGTACCTTTGTGGATTCTCTAGAAGACAATAATCTTCTTGAAGAAAACATTCAACTCAAAGTAAGCCTAGAAGAAAAGAACATAATCATTGAGACTTTTAAAAATCAGCTTGAAGCAAGAGAAAAACGCATGGAAGATCTAGAATGTGAAGTAGTAAGTCTAAGGAAGGATAATGAGAAATTGAATTCTCTCAATCTCAGATTTGCTAAAAGTTCAGAAACCTTGGATGAGATTATCAAGGTACAACGGTCTCCTTTTATAAAAACAGGTCTTGGATATATTGGGGAATCTTCTCAGACATCAGCACCAAATTCTCTAAAAGCAGCCACTGCTGGTTCTCTACATTCAGCCACTCAGCAAGAGAACAAAGGATCTTTACAGGTAAAGCAAGATCACCTCAATTCAAGAAACACTACCAGGGAGATCTTTCAAAATGGCTACAACCAACAGGTAAAGTCTAATAGAAGATTTCATGATCACAGAAATTTCTACTTCAATGGTCAATGTTTCACATGTCACAACTTTGGTCATAAAGCTATTCAATGTGTTGCATATAAAACCATCATGACCAGAGAAGCAAGAAAGATCAGGATGAATGATGAACCAAAGAAGAACACCTATAACAATTTTTCTCCTCTCCAAAATGAAGTTGAATGTACTTATTGAAATAACTTTGGTCATGAAGAATCTGAATGCAGGAGCAAGGTCCAGCCAAAAGAGCATGTTCCCTCAAGCTCTAAAGTATGGAAAAAGAAAGAATTACCGGTTGAAAATTGTGGGATAGCGTTATTTGCAGAGGGTGAAGAGAATCAATGGTATATTGATAGTGGGTGTTCAAGACACATGACAGGTGACAAAAGCAAACTTCATACTTATAATGCTCTAGAGAAGGAAAAGAAAGTTACTTTTGGAAATGATACTCCTGCTGTTATTAAAGGAAAAGGGTCAGTATTTCTAAAAGAAAAGGTGAAGGCTAAAGATGTCATGTACGTGGATGGATTAAGGCATAACCTATTGAGTGTTAGTCAAATGTGTGATCAAGGAGCAGAAGTGGTCTTCAGTTCCAAAGAATGTGTGGTTCGTGATCTTGATACAGGTAAAATCATTATAAAAGGAAAAAGAAATCCAAGCAACCTGTATGTACTCAACGGCATAGAACAATGTTACTTAAGCAAATCTTCAAAAAATTGGCTATGGCATCGAAGACTGGGACATCTGAGTTTCTCTCAAATCAAGAAAGCAAGCAAACTTCAAGCTGTTCGTGATCTTCCCAAGATCAATCTTCCAGAAAGTACCATATGCAAATCTTGTCAATTTGGTAAGCAGACCAGAGTCCGATTTAATGCCAAAGAAGGTTCATCAAGTAAGCCTCTTGAACTCATTCATACTGACATCTGTGGACCTATGAGGAAAAGTCATTACGTGGGGAAGAATACTATATCCTATTTATTGATGACTACTCCAGAATGTGTGAGATCGCGTTTATTAAACACAAAGATGAAGCCTTTGAAAAATTTCAGAAGTACAAAGCTCTGGTAGAAAATGAATTGGATTCAAAAATCAAGTGTCTTAGATCTGATCGAGGAGGAGAATATTCATCAAATGAATTCTTTGAATTTTGTGAACAACATGGCATTAAAAGACAGTTCTCTGTAGCAGGCACCCCACAACAAAATGGTGTAGCAGAAAGAATGAATAGAACAATTGTTCAAATGGCCAGAGCTATGCTTACTGACTCTAATGTTCCTAACATGTTTTGGAGTGAGGCATCTCGTGCAGCAGTTAACATTCTCAACAAGGCTCATGTTCGGGTAAACAGTGATAAAACTCCATATGAACTCTGGTATGGCAAATCTCCCACCGTAAAGCATTTTAAAGTTTTTGGAAGTAGATGCTTTATCAAAAATAATGATGAAAAACTTGGCAAGTTTGACCCTAGATCAGATGAAGGGATACTTCTTGGCTACTCATCTTCAAGCAAAGCATTCACATGTTACAATAAAAGGCTTCAAAAGCTTGTTGAATGTATTGATGTTGTTATTGACGAGTCTCCTGCAGCTCCTAAAGAAGAAAAACAAACAACAGAAGAAGATGATGATGACATATGGCCTTCTACATCAGATGGAAATGATATAGACAGTGAATCAAATGAAGAACCCGAAAATGATTTATCTGAAAAGGCTCCATCCAGATATGTTCAAAAGAATCATCCTGAATCTCAAATTTTGGGAGACAAGGAATCAGGTGTACGAACAAGGAGAACTCTTGCGGGATCTTCTAGTAATTTGGCACTTCTATCCACAATTGAACCACAAAATGTCAATGAAGCTAGCAAATATGAATGTTGGAATAATGCCATGGATGAAGAAATTGAGCAAATTGAAAAGAATGACACTTGGGATTTGGTACCAAGACCTCATGATAAAAATGTCATTGGAACTAAATGGATCTTCAAGAACAAGTTAAATGAGAATGGGGATGTTGTAAGAAACAAAGCTAGACTGGTTTGCAAAGGGTATACTCAACAAGAAGGTATAGACTTTGAAGAAACTTTTGCTCCCGTAGCTAGACTTGAAGCCATAAGAATGTTTCTTGCTTTCTCAAGCTATCAACGAATCAAAGTTTATCAAATGGATGTTAAGTCTGCTTTTCTTAATGGTGATCTAGAAGAAGAAGTATATATAGAACAACCGGAAGGATTCATTTTGGGAAATGATGCAAATCTTGTTTGTAGACTTAAAAAGGCTCTATATGGTCTCAAACAAGCTCCAAGGGCTTGGTATTATCGCCTTGACAAATATCTTCATCAACAAGGATTTTCAAAGGGGTCTGCTAATAGAAACTTATACACAAAAGTTGAAAATGGTAAACTATTGATTGTGGTTGTATATGTTGATGATATCATTTTTGGGAGCAACTAAGAATCTTTGAGTCAAAAATTTGCTTCTGTCATGCAGCAAGAATTTGAAATGTCCTTACTTGGAGAACTAACATTCTTTCTTGGCTTACAAGTGCATCAAACTGCAGATGGTATATTCCTATCACAAGCAAAATATCTTAAGCAAATTCTGAAGAAGTATGGCATGGAAGAATGCAAACCCGTAAGTACACTAATGATAACCGGATGCAATCTCAGTTCTCATGATGATTCTCCCACGGTGAATCAACCAGAATACAGATCAATGATAGGAAGTCTACTTTATTTCACCGGGACTAGACCAGACATTATGCATGCTGTTGGGATTGTTGGACGATTCCAAGCTAATCCAAAAGAGTCTCACCTTCAGGCTGTCAAAAGAATATTCAAATATCTACAAGGAACTCAAGACTTTGGTCTATGGTATCCAAAGGATGCTGATCTTACTCTTCATGCTTACACTGATGCAGATTGGGCTGGAAGTGTTGATGATCGGAAAAGCACTAGTGGTGGTGCATTTTACATGGGGCCCTGGTTAGTATCTTGGTTCAGCAAGAAGCAAAATTCTATTGCCTTATCAACAGCTGAAGCAGAGTATGTAGCTGCCGCATCTTGTTGCACTCAACTCCTATGGATGATGCAAACCTTGCAAGATTTACAAATCAAATGTGCAACTCCTATCTCCATTATGTGTGATAATACAAGTGCCATCAGTATCTCAAAGAATCCCGTTATGCATTCGAAAACCAAGCACATTCCCATCAAATATCATTTCCTACGTGAACAAGTGCTTGAGCAAAAAGTGAAGTTGGAGTATGTTACCTCCAAAGAACAAGCTGCTGATATCTTTACCAAACCTCTGCCCAGGGAAGTGTTCGAATATCAAAGACAGAAGCTGGGAGTGGTCTCTGCCAGTCAAAAGAAAAAATCTGCATAATTTTTAGAAGATGGCTTGGGATACGCGGGTTTCCTGAAACACAGTCGCGTATGTACGCGAGTTCCTGCACATAAAACCGCGTATGTTTGGTTGCTGATAATTTTTGGTTGGATCAGCTCTCTTCAGCACAGCTGCAGTGCTGTTTGGTATCTCTGATACTGTTTGGTAGCTCTGGTGGTGTTCCAGTTCTCATAATTCTGTTTCTATTGTTTTGATGAAGATGCCTTGATGATTTGTTGGTGGAAGTTTTCAGGATGCACAAACTAAGGGGGAGCCTTAGTCATATGAAAAGGATGCATGGATGCACAGATTCAGGGGGAGCATTAGCGTTGCTGAGTATAAAACATTGTTGGCATTATGATGGTTCTGTTATATGATCTTTCTTGAGGTCTTCTTGGTATTGGTCATGAAAAGTCATATTTGTATTTTTGATGAAAAGGTCATGTTGAGACCCTTGATGTAAAATCTGCAATATTCAATCATGTATGTCAAATTTGTAAACCCACTTGGTTGGGTAGCTGAGTCAATTTTTGAAAACCCACTTGGTTGGGTAGCTGAATTGAAATGTGTAAACCCACTTGGTTGGGTACTTGAGTCTCATATGTAAATCCACTTGGTTGGATATTTGATGTAAGTATGAGTCTTTGGTGATAGGAAGAGTCATGTACTTTATTGAAAAATATGTTTGAATATTCAGCATGAACTAAGGGGGAGCTTGGCCACTTCAGCACATATCAGATCTGCAGAATGTTTCTTCCACATGAGGAGAAAAGGGGGAGAATGTTGGTTTTTGATCCGCCCTTTGCCCTTGATGTCAAAGGGGGAGAGTGACATGGTGTTTGAATAAAGAGAAGGTAATGATGTGACATATTTGGGAGAGTGACATGGTATCTATCTGCTGTGGTAACCAAACACCATCGTGGTTGCCATCAAGTGCAAAGGGGGAGATTGTTGGAAATATGATGCAGAGTGTTGTCCTTGATGGCAACCCACTGAATGAAGATGAAGACGTGCGACTGTTGACATGTATTGTCCTTGATGGCACTCCACCTGATGAAGTTATGCTTGACTTGATGGACTTGTTAAATTATGTAAATCTGAAGTGATATGATGATTGTGGATGATATGATGTTGAGTGTTGTACTTGAAAGGAAACCCACTTGATGAAGATGTTGACAACTTACTTGATGAAGTTGTGTTTGATAGAATATGTCCTTGATGAAGGAAATCTGATGTATCTACAGTATTTACAGAAGGCAATGAAGAAAGGATTTCAGAATGTACTCAGAGAATGATGAAAAAGAGCATGTCTCTTGGTATACGCGGATTGGCCTAAGGGAAGTCGCGTATGCACGCGGAAAGGAACGTTACAAGTCGCGTATGGGCTAAAGCGCTCAAAAAG
Source organism: Pinus albicaulis (assembly GCA_034641835.2). Taxonomy (NCBI): domain Eukaryota; kingdom Viridiplantae; phylum Streptophyta; class Pinopsida; order Pinales; family Pinaceae; genus Pinus; species Pinus albicaulis. Next base: position 25,580 of record JAXQQM020074814.1, on the reverse strand, counting down.
TGCAAATCCAAGGGTAACCACCATGGTATTGACCCATAGTATTGGGTAATGATCCGCCTAATTGACCCCGTCCAGGTAGTTTTGGGCTTATGGTATTGTTTTGGTCCATGGTATTGAAAAAGGGGCTCATGGTATTAAAAAAAAAGGATAATCATATAAAAGGAGAAGAAATTCATTGTGCACAACATGAGTGTGAGTGCAAGATGTCTGAGCTTGAATGAATACTTCTCTCTGAAGTATATCTGAATGGAAAGGGTTACACTTGAATGATAAATCTGAATGTATGATGCACCAATGATGAAGAAGGAGATCTAGATCCGAATTGCTCTTGTATTTGCGAGATCTGATTATGGAAGGCTTAGATCTGTGATGAGGCGAACATCTAGGCGAACATCTGTCTGAAGAAAAGGGTTGAATCTGAGGTGAATGTCTGATATGATGAAGTATGCTGCTCTGTAATGTTTAAAGATCTATACGCTACTTCGCCGCGGAGGAAGCGCGTATATACGCAGATTCGCCGAAGAGAAAGCGCGTATGCGCACAAAAATACACCGAGGTATACGCCGGTTTGTATGACTAGCGTATATACGCGGGCATCGTGAAGGAAAAAGCGCGATGCGTTTAAGCTTGTCAAGCAAGGGTATCCGAAATATCTAACTGTTTCCAAAGGAGCCATGACATCCGTGTTGATATGTATCTGTTTCATGGTTGACTGTGCTTAAAAGTATGGAAAGGGTCCAGTTTGAAAATATGATGAAATGTGGCCCGCAAGTGGTGTTCTATTGAAGTTGTTGGATCCAGTGTGAAAATTGATGAAACGTGGTCCAAGGTGGTGCTGAAGGTTGTAGCCTTCAGTCAGGGGGTTGTAGCTCCCTTCCAGGAGAGGCCGGTAAACGAGATCGGGGGGGTCGTAGCTCCCTTCCAGGAGAGGCTGGTAAACGAGTCAGGGGGTTGGAGCTCCCTTCCAGGAGAGGCTGGTAAACGAGCGCAGGTGGGTGCCTGCGTGCTGGTAGAGTCTGCACCAGCACATATGTTGTAAGATGTTTTCTATATAATAAAATATTGAAGGCTGAGCAACTGCAGCGGTGGTTTTCTCCCGACTTGGGTTTCCACCTAAAAATCGTGGTGTTCATGTGTGATGCTTTGTGTCATGATTTATTCTGTTCTTACTGCACATGTTTACTGCTTATTGAATATCTGATGAATAAATGAAGGAATGATTTGAGTGATGAATTAATGACATATATAGATATCTGTGTATACGCTAGTTTCGTAAAGGGTATCCGCGTATATACGCAAGTCTGTTTCAGGAAAGTAGCGTATGCATTTTAGAAGCAGAAAAAGTTCCTTCCATTGGACTTGTTTCTGAAGTTGCCTCACAAAGCAAATGGACACTGTTATGTTTGAGTCTTTGAAAATTTACACAGTTGATACTCACATCATAACCACATTACTTCAAAACAATTTTTTTGCCAAATTGCCATGAAATCCTTTCAGAGATCTTCTAGTATTCTTTGAAACAAAGGCTTTTTAAAAGTGAAAACATCTCAATCTTTAACCATGGGAGGCAGAACAACAGCAACTTATTACCCAAGGTAGCTGATATAGCACAGGGATCTCACTGCCACTTGAGTTACGTAAATAAAAAATATCCCCCCCTGAATAAAAGCCAATGCTACATAAGAAAAATTACGTGGAAGGATCACACAAAAGGTAACAAATATGTAAACAAATTCATGTTTGATACTTGTATGCTTTTATAATTTATCCTCCAGGTTGTAAACTTAAACACAAAGAGTAAAAGATAAACCATTTCAATGATGCATCACTGAAGGTGGCAACTTGAAGAAGTCGCAATGTAAACTTAAACACAAAGAATAAAAGATAAACCATTTCAATGATGCATCATTGAAAGGTGGCAACTTGAAGAAGTCGCAATGTATGCTCTAATTACTGCTATTCTATGACATGTGAGGCACATTTGCGAGCAAAGAGGTTATCTAGTGATAAAAAACACTTTCACCATATAAAATTTATGGACGTCATTAGTACATGTTTTCCAGTATAGAGGTAAATGCACACAACTAGCCATATCAGCACAGAGAATACACGGAGAAGAAAATGATCCAAAGAACTCAACTAAAAAAGTAGAGAACTCCAAAATACTCATGTACATGTTGTGCACTACATAGAGGTTGATCATAATTTGTCATGGACGCTACTCCCTCTCTATATGTGTGTGTGTGCCTGAAATCTATGTGTGTGTACAACAGGTGGGTTATCAAATCATAGTCCCATACTCTTCCAATTGGACCAGAAGGATGAAAAGCACACAAGCCCTTTCAAATTCAAATTCTACTGGTTGGCAGTCAAACAGTTCCATGATTGGTTCATAAGCAATTGGACCTTTTATAACCCCACTATCCAATTATCTGCTAGTGAATAGTTAGTGGCATCACTTAACAAACTAAAGAAAAAGATAATTACCTAGGCAGCCGAATTTCATAGGTCTAGAGACAAGATGTTATGCGAAGCCAAAGAGGAGATCTCTTGCCTCTACACAAATAACAACGTTGGTATTTTCTCAGCCAAGGAGGCCACTAGTCTAAAAGAATTAGAAGCTAGGGAAAAGAAACTGTTGTTTCAACAAGAAGAAAAATGGAGACTCAAAAGCAACACAATCTAGCTTGAGTCGGGTGATGAAAACACTGCAGTTTTCCATCATGTGGCTTGCCATAGACAGAACGCAAACACCATTTGGGATCTTCAAAATGAAGAACAAGAAACCATTAAAGGTTTCAAGAACTTGGCCACCCTTAGAGTAAGGCATTTGAAAACACTCTTCAAGGAACCACAGTAAGGCATTTCAAAACACTCTTCAAGGAACCATAGAGGGCTAATATGGCTTAAGTAATCAAAGTGTGTTCTTACTTCCCTCAGTTAGCTATAGAAGAAAACAATCAAGATTTGCCGATTGAAATTTCGAAAAAATGGTTGTTGGCAGTTATGTCTTCTTTCCATAAAGACAAGAGCCCAGGCCCTGATTGCAGAAAAATTGAATTCTATTTGAGTTTTTTTTATATGATGGGAGATGATCTTCTACAAGTGCCAAAAGACATACAACAAAACAAGAAGGCCCTCACATAGTTCAATACCTCATTTACTGTACTCATCCCAAAAGTCGATAAACCAAACTCATTTGATGACTTTCACCTGATATCATCATTGCACAATTGTATTTACACGATCTTGTCCAATTGATCCAGCTAAAAGCATTTTTATCCAAGGTGATCAATGGAACAATTTGGGTTTCTAGAAGGTTGTTTCATTCACGAGGCAATAGGTTCTACAGAAGCTTTACATACCGCTAAATAAAAGAAGCAAGCTACTATGTTGTTAAAAACCAGCCTACCAATGCATAAAACTGCTTATGCTTGTTATATTTGACATGACTTTTGATTCATATTGGATTAAATATTCAGGTGGTGAAATGGATCATGGGATGTGCAATGTCAATCTCATTTCATATCTTGATCAATATAGCAGATTCTACTTTTTTTCAATTTGTTGAACTAAACCGATATGCTCGTAAGTAAACAACATGGCTTAATAATCTCCCCCTTCTGTTTGCAACTTGACTGGAATGGTTGAATTTGGGGATGGATGCTTGCGCTACATACCAGTGCCCCCCCTAAAAATGAGATTGAGCTAAACGAAAATAGCGACTGAGTTTTTTATACTGGTCCAACACGACTTTGTGCTTGCCCCAAATGGTGTTGCTATGGTAGCTATAAGCAGATCCACTGGACTAAGGCCCATTAAGATGTATAGGTGCGGTAACTTTCCTTATATATGTTGAACACCTAATCCTCTATTGGTAGGTGTGGAAGACAAAGAGTCACAAAGGAGTCCAAGTGACCTTGGAAGATGAATCCAAGAGTCAGACCATTGTATTATAAATGTCCATCTATGGTGAATAATATGAGTATCTTATGCTTATCTTTCTACGTGTGTGTTTATCTTTCCTCATACAACATGTGTGTGTTTAACATGGTATCGGAGCTGATACGTTCATAACCAGCTCAACCTTGTGTGAGCCATTTGTTTTTGTGGCCTGTGTAAATCTGCAAAAATACTGTGCATTTTTGCAGCATTCAGAAATATTTTTGCAGCGTTCAGAAATTATTTTTGCGAAGAGTAGCGTTCTTCACTACCATTTGAAATTCTGTGCATTTTAAAGTCTGCAGGTTTTCTCTCATTGCTCCCTGCTACATTCAGTTTTTACTGCTCCCTTCATTCTGCATTCTGGAAAAATTCTGAATTTTCTCCTGCAATTTTTGCCTACTTTTATTTCTGCACATTGGAGAGTTGCTGGAAAATATTGTCTGCTACTGTTTAAAGTGGGTCTCTAAAAAAATTCTGAGTTTTTACTGACAATTCTGCAAATTTCTGCAAACAATTCTGCAAATTTCTGGCGAAACAATTTCTGCAAATTGTACTGTCTCTCCAGTTCTCTGCTGTATATTTTACTGCTCATAAAAAAAATGTTGTAGCCCACACTCCCCACCTGCAAACTCACCCTCTACTCACAGCGCTCCTCAGCCTTCCCTCACTCCTCAACTCTCTCGGCCTTCCTCCCACACTTGCACCCTACTCTCTCCCCAACTCTCACCTCCACTCCCCCTCACGGCCCTACCCAAACCCCTCACCTCTCGGCGCTCACCCGTACCCCCCTCACCCCTCAACCCTCACAGCCCTACCCAACCCGTCCCCCGCCCTCACTTCACCTCACGGCCCTCACACTCCCCACCCACACCCCCTCTCACTGCACTCCACACGGCCCCTCCCCTCTGCCTCTCGACCACCCCTCCCCACTCCCAATCTTCCCGCTCGCTCAGCCCGCACCCCCCTCTCCTCTCCGCCCTTCCCCCTCACCCGACCCCTCGTCCCTCACACTCGCCCTTGAGACTCTCCCCACCCTCCGTTCCCTTCCCCCTCCCCCTTATGGTTCTCCCCACCCTCCGTTCACCCCATCACTCTCCACCCCCCCCCCTCGCAGCCCTGCACACTCACGCCCCCTCTCCCCCGCTCACCCCATCACTCCCCCACTCTGCCTTCCCCCTCGCTACCTCCGCCTCCCTCGCTCGACCCTCCCCTCCCCTCTCTCGGCCGCTCGGCCTCCCCTCCCTCCCACGCAATCTCTGTGTTTCTGCCCTTTAATTTTTAATTTTTTTTTCACTTCCCCCAGATTTCACCTCCCTCAGTTAAAACCTCCCCCAGATAAATCTTCCCCCAAATAAAACCCCCCCAGTTAAAACCTCCCCCAAATAAATCCTCCCCCCAGTTAAAACCTCTGTTTTTTTTTCCTAACAAAAATAAAAATAAAAACAGCAGAGAAAAAAGAGAGAGAGGAGATGGTATAGATGGTACATGAATAAATGAATATATGGATTTTATAGTGAAAAGTGAAGTTTGTGATGATTTGTGACATGTATAGAAGGGTGACTCTCTCAAAGAGATTGACAATGTAAAGGCAAATGTTGAAAATTGGTCATTACAACAGTGGCATCAAAAATTCACTTATAGTTTTGCCACAAAGATTTTTTCGAATTCTCCTTCGTCTTTATTGTGAGGTAATATTGCAAGCTCAAGACCATCTGCTCAGATAGTGAAACATCCAAGCTTGTGAATGTCTTTTTGTTGAATTAGAGTTGTTGGTGTAAAACAGTCCTTTGAAGAAGAGAGAAATCATCTGCCTTAAAGGGTTATTGCACAGTGATTTTTGTTGCACATTTACAAAAATATTTGCAATGACATTGTATTGTACTAACATTGTGAGTGGATATTGCTTCTTCATAGTTGCAATCAGTGTTTGAAGTATAACTTTGAGTTGTTGAGAAATTGTTGTATACTTCTTTGAAGTCACTTGTATTCTTTTGAAAGTAAGTTGAATCACATTGTAAACGGGTGCATTATCGGTTGAAGCCGACACACTTTATTTCTTGAGCCTAAGTTGTTGAGAAAAATGGCTAAAATCAATGATGCATTAGAGTTGTTGAATAACCTCATTCATTCCACTGTTCGTGATATGGTAAAAATGAGCAAGAATGATCTTTTTAATATTCAAACTTGCTTGCAAGATGCACAAGAAAAGATTGAGTTTTTGCAGTTGGGGTCTCAGCTTCAGCAAGATGAACTTCAGCAAAAGAGTCACCACTCTGAACTTGTTTCTGTTCAGAAAATTAAGAAGGACTCCCATCAGCAGCAAGAATATAAAGTTGCAGTTGATTCACATTCAGTTCCTTGTACAAGAGCAGATTTACATGCAGATGCAGCAGCTCAGCCTGCACTTCCCAAGCCCATCATCAAACCTTGGGAAGAGCTTGTCCACAACAAGCATAGAACTGGTCTTGGATATGACAAGGAGTTGTCCTTTCATATTCCGGACTACTCCAAGCCCATCAAATTTCAGAGTGCCGGATTTCTTTATGACAATTCCCCTGCAGCTATTCCAGATCCTGCTCCACTTCCACAACAACAACAACATATTGTAAAATGCCAACACTGTGATCGAGTTGGCCATATGAAAGATCACTGTTTTGATCTTCATCCATGCAAGCACTGTGGTCGGCACACCCATACTTCACACAGATGCTTCAAAAACAAGCCTCCTGCAATAACAAAGATTCATCTTGGATGGATCGCTTCTTGGCAATGGGCATAAACAGCCAAGAAGATGTTTAAGTCACATGTCAGAACTTGTTCTCAAATATTGAACAATCTTGCAGTTGAGTTTTCACCATCTCACCTTGTACCTGACAGGGCGGAAAATGGTGGTCATCTACAAGCTTTGAAGTCACATCAAACAAGCCTGAGCCACAATTCGTCATTCCAGATTCAGAGTTGTAGCCAGAGACACGGATGCCCATGAGCATGCCTTTGGTTGATGGACAGCCTTAAACCATCCATGTGAGGTTGATATTCTTCCTCTTTCAGAACACTTCCTCTAGCAGAAGACTTCAGCTTCTTGCCAGTTTTGGTTGATTTCCAGGAAATGCATCAAGCATTTCAGTGTTGGTGGTGATCCTTAAACCATCACAAGTTGTAAACTTCCCTTCTTTTAGGTTGAAGGTCTCCCTTTTCAAATATGAGGGACAATTCCTCTAACAGAAGCCCTTAGCTTCTTGCCAGTTTTGGAAGAGTTCCGAGAACTGCAATAAGCGTTACATTCCAGTGTTGGTGGTCATCCTTAAACCACCTCTTTATGCCAACATTTTAGAGAGTTGATTTAGCCTAAGTGTTGCCATGCATACTTTGCAGATTTGTATTACAACTCTCTTCTTGGACTCACACATACCCCTTCGGATTAAGGGGGGGAATGTTGAACAACTAATCCTCTATGGGTAGGTGTAGAAGACGAAGAGTCATAAAGAAGTCCAAGTGACCTTGGAAGATGAATCCAAGAGTCACACCATTGTATTATAAATGTACATCTATGGTGAATAATATGAGTATCTCATGTTTATCTTTCTATGTGTGTGTTTATCTTTCCTCATACACCATGTGTGTGTTTAACAGGGAAATATATCCTCTGTTGGCAATTCTCTTTTTTCTTAAAACCCTCGTTGAAAGCCTTTCCCCCTCTCTCGCTGGCAATATAACCTCGCCTATTCCTTCTTATGGTCAAAGGCTTAAGCAAGGCAATCCACGCAAGCAATTCCTTCTTATGGTCAAGGGCTTAAGCAAGGCAATCCATGCAGACAAGAGAGAGGGTAACCTAGTCGGTATTAGGGTTGGAGGTTAAGAGTGTATAACCCATCTATTGATCTATTGTTTGTTGATGATGTGTTATTATTTGGTAATGTGTCAATTCAAGAAGCAAAAATGTATAAAGAAATATTGGAATTATTCTACAAGGCGAAGTAAACTTAATAAAATCATCCTTAAGCTTCAACAAGCTGCGAGCTGAAGCTTCAAAAAGGGTTCAACATGTTTTGCAATTTGAGTCTCTAGAAGGCCACTTCATTCCTGAGGCAATAGGTTCTACAAAAAAAACTAAAAGGATAACGGTGGAACAATTTGGGTTCTAGAAGGCGACTTCATTCATGAGGCAATAAGTTCTACACAAGAAGCCTTACATACAATTAAACAAAAGAAGCAAGCTACTATATTGTTGAAAATCAACCTATCCAATGCATATAACTACTTCTGCTGGTTATATTTAAGGTTAATTCTTATTCATATTGGATTAAATATTCAAGTGGTGATTTGGATTATGGGATGGGTAATGCCAATCTTATTTGTTGTCTTGATCAATAGAGCAGCTTCTACTTTTTTCAAGCCAAGATGAGGTCTATGTCAAGGGTGTCCATTCTCACCTTACTTATTCTTTCTTGTGGTGAAGAGTTAGAGCAAGGCAATCCATGTAACCAAGAGAGAAGGTAACATAATAGGTATTAGGGTGGGAGGTTTAAACTTTAAAGTGTATTAACTATCTAGTGTTGGTTGATGGTGTGCTATTATTTGGTCATGGGTCAATTCAAGAAGCACAAATGTATAGATAAATTCTGTGAGTTATTTTAAAAGGCAACAAGGAGGTCAACTTAATAAAATCATTCTTAAGCATCAACAAGCTCCAAGCTGAAGCTTTAGAAAGGGTTCAACACATTTTGCAATATGCATAGTCCAATTACAAAGAGGTCTAAAATATTTACGCTCTATTTAGAACCTTGAGGATATGACATTAAGGATTGGAGAAGATTACTGGGAAAATTGAAGGCAGGATACAATTCTAGTGTCACAGATGGTTATCAAGGGCTTGACCATTGACCTTAGTGAAATCAGTGCTAAAAGTAATCTCAATGTATTATATGCTTCTTACACGTATTTCAAAAGAAGTAGATAATATACAAAGTTATGTTTTGAGTTCTTGTGGAAAGGCAATAAGAAAAAAATGGGATATAATTTTGGCTCATTGGCAACTAATTGCGAGACCAAAGGAAGAAATGGATTGGGCTTAAACCAACTAGGTCCTTTGGTCAAGCATTTGTTGCCAATTTCTAAAAGCTTGTGGAATCTTGTCACTAAGGATGGGTTATAGAAGCACATAATTACACAAAATTTTGCGACCCCTAAGACAATTTTGGAGGGATTAGATCTCCTCAAAAGTAATATAAAAATGTTTCCAACCAATGGAAAGCATTACTCTTAGCTTTCCCATTGAATGGGGCACACCTAGCATGGAGAGTAGGCAATGGCACCCAAATCTAAATAGAGAAAGATGCATTATTGGTTGTGATAATGGTGTATTTTTTACCAAAATATTTGGTTCATCATCTATATGGACAAAGTTGGATCACACTATGCAAATAGTAGATGAAGTTAGGACTAATATTTAACTTGATCACACTATGCCAAAGAGTAGATGAGGATTGGACTAATATTTAGCACCAAGGGTAGATGACTACTTATGTCATTGTATTAGTAGGTGATGCTGCAGATCAATGGAACAACTACATCTCTTCCTTGCCTTGATGTCACGTACACGTAAGAGAACATAGAGATGAATTTAGTTTGGAACCAAAATAAGGATGAAGGGTAATTTACAACACAATTAGGTTACAAGGTGGCACTTATTATTGAAAAAAGGGGATGTAATCTGGTGGTGGCGCAAATTTTAGAAGTTGTGAACCTTAAAATAAACCAAGCTCTTGATGTTGTTAGCTCTAAAAGGCAAAATTACTACTTGGGACTACCTTTCAAAAAAGTGCAAACAAGGCCCAAGCTTTTGTATGTAGAAATGCAAGTGAAACCACATCCCACATTTTTATTAATTACCATTAGTCAAATCAAATTTGGAGTGATATATTTCATTGGTTTAAAATCAATAATATTTAGTGTCAACTCTCTATGAAGGAAAGATTAATTGATTGATTCAACAGAGCAAAGCTGAAAAAATATCAGGAGGTACCATTCCGCACTCTATGGGATATTTGGTTAGCATGCACTTCAAGCCTCTTTCATGATCAACCAACATCAACTATTCAAGTCACTACACAAACTATTATTGAAATTGCACAGTACTTTATAGAAAGGGTTTTCAAGAGGCCACGGGTCATGTGGGTGAAATGGTCTAGGATAAGTCCACACCTTCGGGAATTTTGACAATGTCTCTTAAGGAAATGATCTATAATGTGGTATAGGGAAAGTTTTCCGTATCCAATAGGGACATTATATGGATTTCCAAATTTGCATGGATACTAGCACTAATAATAAAATAGAGTTATTCGCTCTAAAAAGCCTTGCTAAAGTTGGCAATATCTAAAAGCCTTGCTAAAGTAAGCAATATAAAAGGACATCACAAGGTTCCAAGAATTTGGTTTTTGTGGTAAACTAGATGAAGGGGGAGCATGTCATTTACAAAATATCATTACTGTCCTAAGCCATACAACTCAAGGAAAAAGCCATACAACTCAAGGAAAATGTCTAACGAATTCACCATTTTTAATTTATTACTTTAAGTAAACTAAAATGGGATGCAAAAGCCTTATCAAAATCCAATTTGACTAAGTACCAAGAAGGTTACTCATAAAAGACTTAAATGGGATGCAAAAGCCTTATCAAAATCCAATTTGACTAAGTACCAAAGGTTACTCATAAAAGAATCTAGATCAAGTATTTCAGCAAAATATACTATGGACTGATGATAATGATAATTATAAGTACAATAGATATCTAAAAATACGGGAATGTATTGTCCATAAGGTCTTGGTTAAACGGTGATGAGACTGGCTATTATAGCACTCATTAAAGTATTACCAAACTTGAAAAGAAAAAAGAAAAAAACACGAGAATGGTATAAATTAGTTTATATTATTTAGCATTTAGATAATAATTAGTATAGATCCATTTGTTATTCTATGGTATTAATTAGTTTATATTATTTAGCATTTAGATAAAAATTAGTATAGATCCATCTTCAGTACAGATTTAATATGAACCAAAAGGAATCAAATTTCTTCAGGTGCAAATTTTTTTAGAGAGCAAAATAAAATGTGTAATTTTTCATTATTTAAATTGCATTTTTGAATGCTATATAGTGTATATATGGCCCAATAAATATTTTAACCATAAAAACTTGTTTTTTCATATATATATATATATATATATATATATATATATATATATATACAAAATTGACATTAAAATATTTTACATAATATGTACAAAGAGACATTTTATCAACACAATTAGTTAACATAAATCTTAAATAGTTTATTTAAATCTCCTATTAAAATATTTTTGAAAAGTATAAGGTTTAAACATTTTGCTCACACATTTTTTTTTTGCTATTTACTTTACAACATATTCATTATTTTTTATTATAGCAGACATTATTTTCTATTTAGAGCATGTGTCAACTCTGGCGGAAGGACAAACTTACACATCCCCTCATACTAGGTTGTAGAACCAGCATAGATCCATTTTAAGTACAGATCTAACATGAGCTGAGAGGGATCAAATTTTTTGGCGTGCAAATTTCTTTAGGATGCAAAATACAATGTGTAATTTTTAGTTTATATTGTATTTTTGAATGCTATATAGAGTACATATAAGACCAAATAAACATTTTAACCATAAAAACTTATTTTTCCTGATATATACATAATTTTTTTTAATGATATATAATATATACATAATTGATGTTAAAATGTTTTATATAACATGTACAAAAAGACATTTTATCAGCTCAATTAGTTAACATAAATCTTAAATAGTTTATTTAAATTTCCTATATTTTAAAAAGTACAAGGTTTAAACATCTTGCTCACACATTTTTTATTAATACTAATTACTTTACAATATAATCATTATTTTTTATTATAGTAGACATTATTTTTCTATTTAAAACATGTGTCAATTCAAACAAACAAATAAACTTACACATCCCCTCATACTAGGCTATAGAATCAACATCTAAACTCAAAAAAACATTTAAACTACAATAAAACAGCTTTCTAGAAAACTCATTGAACTAATAATTATTGAATGAAAACATTTTTTTTTTTAAGATATTTCAAGGCTATGGGAAGTAGACACGGCCGCAATAGCAATATACACACTTGATTTATGTATCGGAACACATTATGCTAATCATAATTAACAAATGGAGACACCCATTTTGAACAATATTTAAAGGCTTTCGAAAGTAGAGTCAGCTGCACTAGCAATATACACAACACATTATGTACCTGGTAGAGAGCTCATGTGATGAGATAACCCTTTTTTTCAAAGCTTTCATGATATCCTATGCAATGCATGTACCTGGTAGAGAGCTCATGTGATGAGATAACCCCTTTTTTTTTTAAGCTTTCATGATATCCTATGCAATGCATGTACCTGGTAGAGAACTCAGAGCCCATGTGATGGAATATATATATAAAACCTCGATGGGATATGTATATAAAAACTCTGTGAGTGCATGCTAATTAATATATGGGAAAAGGGTTAGATTGCCCAAGTGAAATCAATTTCTTCTCAATGCACTCAGTAAGGGTTGGTTATATATATATATATATATATATATATATATATATATATATATCTTTGAGTTTATGTGACCTATGGTATCAGAGCCATCTGGTTCTTTGTCCAAGCTGTTTTTCTGAATTCTGTCTAGTTGATCTCTGCAAAACTTTGCATCTGCATAAAGTCTGTAAGTTGGAGGTAAGGCCATTGTTGAAGGCGTTGAGGCGAAGGACAACTGTGTTGCCATCTGAAGGCACAAAGACTTATCATTCTTATTCAGGTGCATTTTTATATCTTTTTGAAATGGCTGGTCATAGTAATGATTATGAATTCATCACTGGTAATCCCGAAGATAAGAGATTAGCTAGGCAAAAGAGATGGTCTTTTATGAATAGATTTATGAATAAATCTAGTGAAGAAAAACTTTATGATGAAAGAGTTTTAGTTCAAGAGTTTGAACCACAACGTAATTGGACACTGCCAGAGATTGGAGTAGATAAATTATACAGTCTACCTGTTTTTCAGTTTCACAGTTGTTTAGATTTACATCCGTAAATATCCCTATTTCAGTTGGCCAGGATGTTTATCAAATTCCTTTGATAAATAGAGAAGACATTCAATGGGGATTAGAACATGGTTATAAATATGTGCATATTGGCATGATTCAGTTTGGGATCAATTCTTTGGTCCGTCTAGGTTTAAATACTTCATGTTTAACTTGTATGTTAGATACTCGCTTAAACAACTTCAATGATGCTTTATTGGGAGGATTTCAAAGTCCTTTGAATAATGGTCCTGTCTAGTCTTCCATTGTTCCCCGTTATCAAGTCTCGCTGCAGGATCCTTATATCAATGAGTTTTTGAATGCATATATTCAATTTAATGGTTTTGATGTAGCTCCACAAACCCATGTTGCCCAGTTGCACAGTTCTGTCTGTCTTCGGTTTGTGTCTACTTCTATGCCTCCTTTAAATCCTAAATTGAATAAAAGAGCACTACGAGAAGGAGTAATTGTTGGCCCAGGTAATACTGCTCCACTTCAGATAGGATTCTCTGAATGTACTTTACCTGAAGAATGGAACAGTACATATACTCCTCTTTCTCAAAAATATCCACAACTGCATTCAGTCCCTCAGCCTAAGCAATTACATCTAGTAGACAAACCTGATGGAACAAAAAGTCTTCGTTTTACCAATCCTCAATTAGCTCGCTCCATGTCTCAATATTTTGCTCGCTCTTCTTTTGGGGTGGTAAATAGGATGGTTCCTCCATCAAAAACTAAACCTACTCCTCGAGCTTTAACATCAATGGATTAACAGTCTTCCAAATTACCTAATGATTGTGAATTTTGCATCACTGCACCATCTTCTTCAGGAACCAGTTCCAAATTCCAAATCGAGATTCCTGAACATACAGGTCAGCATCAAAATTGTCAGGAATGTGTCAAAATTATGATTCCTGAAATAAAAAGTTTCACCCTTCCTAGAGCTCAAAATGAAAGTACTGCAAGAATTCAAGAAAGACATCTAGAACCAGGAAATGGTAGAAGAAATTTCAAGAATGGAACTATGAAGACAGATTTTCAATGGATTCAGATGAGAAATCTGACAGATCTAGAATCTAGTGAATCAGAGAAAATGCAGAATTATACAAACTACCAAATAGTTTGTATGTTATAGAATATAGATGACATAGCCAAAGATGTGTTAGAAATCAAAGAACACAAAGAAACTTCATACTGGCTATAATGAAGCTCTAGGTTTTCATAATGAGCATACACAGGCTTTAAATGATATTCAGTCAAATATGGGCATAATCTCTAAATCATTAGATCATTTGACTTCAGCACTTCCAAAGCCCCTGTCTCCCCCTAAATATCATGATGTTGATTTGGCTAGCTCTAAGCTAAAGGTTCCAGTTTCTTCAGGCTCTAACCAACCTGACAAAGGACTTAGAAGCCTTGTTTTCAAAGGGATTGAAACTATCCAAAATGTTGATTTTGAAAGATAATGTTTGGAATCCAATTAGCAAGAGAAAAGACTGATTTAATGAAGAAGAAATTAGAAATGTTTCCTTCTATCCAAGCTCAGTCAGTACCAAAGAACTATGTGAGTCTCCAAAATCTTCTTGAGAAAAAAACTACACCAGCTCCTACAGTCATAGCATTTTTTGGACCTCAACCAACTGAGGAAGTCAAATCTAGAACACCAGGTGAACAAGCTACTGGTGAATCCAGTAAAAGAGACAGAGAATAAACCTTTTTCTTTTCTAATAAAGGAAATAGAAGCCCTGGATCAAGATCAGCCCATGCAGCTGCCTCCTCTAGTCCCTTTTCTAGATTTAGAGGAAATCTCGAAAATCTCTCTGCTAAGATTGAAAATCCTCATCTAAAAGGATTTGGAAATACATTGTTAGTCAATATTGATTGTCTATCCTATGCAGAAGTAATTGGTACTTTTCATCATCTACATGCTTGGGCATTACAAAGAAAAGCAGAAACTAAAGCCCAGTGGTCAGATATAGTCACTTAGATAGTTTGGTCTTTTACAGGAATTTTAAAACAATGGTGGGAAAAACTCTCTGAGAATGAGAAAAATGAAATTGTTGAGAATGAAGATTCCGTCAAGGCATTGTTTGATGCTTTAATCCATGAATTTGTAGGACAAGTTCCATCTGATTCTACACATCATTCCCAATTATTCCTTTCTCAAAGATTATGCAATATAGATTATCTGCATGAGTATTATTGTGTAATGCAAAAACTTCTATATCAAGCAACAGATCCCCATAATGTTGCTTACCTGAGATATTATATAGCTTCCATGCCAGGCAAAATTCCAGATTTGTTGGATCAGTATATCCAATCAAATAATATTCAGATTGAATCTATGTCTTTTGCCGTCTTGCAATAGCTTATAATCACTGTTTTACAGAAAGAATGTGCAACGGAAAAAGCCAAAAAGAATTTTAAGAAACAAATGAATTTCAGTACAAAATTATGCAATAATTTTGCTGAAACCTATGATTTTGGCTATCACAAAAAGTCAAGAAAGAAGGCTGCAACCAAGCAGTGTCATTGTCCGCCTAGTAAATATGTTCCCCAAAGGAAGAAGTATTTTCCTACAAAGAAAGCTAGGAGACAACATGTGATTTTCAGGCGAAGAGCCAAACGAATAAACACATCAGATGTTTTATCTGTGGAAAAAAAGGGCATTTTGCAAATAAATGTCGAGCTAAAAGGACTACTCAACAGGTGAAAATAATGGATATCTTCTCCACAATCCATGATCCTCAAGATTGGGATCTCATATCCCACTCCGATGGTGAATATTTTGAAGTATCTAATACTTCTTCTGATTTAGAAACTGATATTGAAGAATTGAGAGATTTTAATAAGGTAACTATTGGTTCATCTTCTAACAATTCTGATTTTGATGAAACATTTATTCCAAATATCAAAATGTTTCATATATCTCCTCTTGATAATCTTCAATCTCAAATTGACTCTGTTAATTCACAGTTATCTCGGCTTGCACCAGGACAATTCACTGTCAAAAGAAGACTTCAAGATAAATTGCATACTCTTGAAAGCCAGATTCCTTCTTCGGACTATCATCAATTTCCAAAGGCGATAGGGGATAAGGATAAAGGATGAAGAATCTGAAGTCGAAATTGAAAAAGAATTTGAAGATCTTTTTAAGCCTCCAAGAATCACAGGAATAGCTTCACCAGGTAATGATCATATATCCATCTTACGCAATTAGTTAAATCAACTTGAAACAGTCATTCAGCAAACAAGAAATCAAATGGTACAGCTCTCTTCTAAACTTCAAGATAGTCTTGCGGAATATGAAGAATGTAATTCCAAATTGACAAAACTGTTAATGGTTGATATTCCAACTGATTTGCCTATGAAATCCAAAGATGTTGATATACTTAGTATGGGAGATAGAGTAGTTATTCCTATCAGAATAAAAGTTCCTAAAATCAAGGAATATACTCTAGATGCTCAAATTGATTCTGGTGCCACAAGCAATTGCTGTAAATATCGAGCAATCCCTAAATACTATTGGCAGCCTACAAATATTTCTTTTAGAGCTGTTAACAAAGAAATCATGGAAATTAAGCATATTGCTCCTGACTTTCCCATATTTTTAGGTGACACCCCAACACATGTTACCTTATACAGCTATGATACTGGTTCTGATATGCTCTTAGGACAGGATTTCCTTAAAAGATTTATTCTTGTTACTTTTGCTCATGAATCAGTCATCTTGACTACATCTTCTGGTCCTGTATCACTTCCTTCTAAAAGTGATTACAATATAGTTGTTCCTCCTGAACAATCCGATCTTTTACATACAACTTTGACTGATCTCTCCAAGATACAGAAGATAATCAAGAATGTTGAGTTGCATGGAAAAAAGACGCTGCAACTTGTAGCAAATAAACTATGAAAAGATTGTATATCAGAACGTCCATATGCTTTTTGGACAAGAGAAAAATATTTTGTGGCTTTGCCTTACAAAGAAGGTTATGTTCCTCGCCCACAAAAAGCAAGTGCAAATCACATGAGTCCAACAGAGCAAGCATTGTGTAAAAAAGAATTATCACAATTGCTAGATCAGAAGTTAATTGAACCTTGCAAAAGTCCTTGGGCTTGTCCAACATTCTATGTTAATAAACATAGTGAACAAAAAAGAGGAAAGAAAAGGCTCGTCATCAATTACAAAGCCCTGAATGAAGCCTTGCTTCCTATCAGATATCCTCTTCCAAACAAATAATTGTTGCTAGCCAAACTTGCTAATGCCAACATTTTCAGTAAGTTTGATCTCAAAAGTGGATTTTGGCAGATTGGCATACTTCCAGAAGAAAGGTATAAGACCGCTTTCACAGTTCCACATGGTCAATTCCAGTGGGCTGTAATGCCTTTTGGTCTTAAGAATGCTCCATCAGAATTCTAAAAAAGGATGGAAGATATTTTTGGAAGTACAGATTTTATTATTGTATATATAGATGATTTGCTTATTTTCAGTAGAGATGTAAATGAACATAAAGTGCATTTAGAACAATTCTACAGACTAGTTTATCAACATGGCTTGGTTTTATCAAATACCGCAGAAAAGTTCCAGATTCGTAAAATATCTATTGATTATCTTGGTTTGTATATAGAACAAGGCCAGATTCAGCGCCAACCACACATCCTGATGAATCTCCTCAAATTTCCAGATGTTTTGCCAAATATAAAATCTGTCCAAAGATTTTTAGGATGTTTGAATTACATCAGACAATTCTATGAGCACCAAGCAAGAGATACTAAAGTTTTGCAGAAAAGGCTAAAGAAAGAATCTTATTGGACTCCAAAAATGACAATTGCTATCAAAACAATAAAAAGTAAGATTCAGAACCTGCCTAGGCTAAATTTGCCTGATACTAATCTTCCTTTTGTCCTGGAAACAGATGCTTCATATCACACTTGGGCAGCAGTATTATTGCAGAAATATGGAAAGAAAGAATTAGTTTGTGGCTACACATCAGGGTCCTTTGAATCAGCAGAAACCAAGTATCCTTCTTCTCACAAAGAAATACTTGCAGTAAAAAAGGGAATCAAAAGGTTTCGCTTGTTTCTCAAAAGTTCCAAGTTTATTGTCAGAACAGATTTAAAGCATATGAAAGGCATCCTTTCTAATAAAAGACTACTTGAGCAGGGGAGCACTCGAGTGTTAAGATGGGCTCTTTGGTTAGATGGTTTTGATTTTGATATCATCTACAAATCAGGTGCAGAGAACTATTTGGCAAATATGTTAACCAGAGAAGGTGCTCCAAAGAACAAAGAAATTAAAATATTCCGACCAATTTTGCAAGGAGAATCTTCTGTAACTCAAAGGCATATAAGGATTATTTCATCATACACCAAAGAGCTAGGATTCAGGGTTCTGTCATAATTTTAGCTTATGCATCAGAATTAGCTAGTCCTTGGAATACTTGGAGTTCTTGGTTCAAATTATTCTTATATAAATATATGCCACACACTTCCTGGATGCTTGACAGTAATGTCAAAGAGACAATAAGTACTCTTTCTTGGGAACTGAACATAGCAGGAAGAAGTGATTATATTGTGGAATTTGAATTCAGACATGAAGATTCAGTAGTGGATCTGATAGAATACAGTCATACAGTTGAACCACAGTTTAATCTATTTGTGAGTTTTATTGGGATAATTTCAGTAGAGCCAGGTCTTCGGCCTTCCAATACTTTCTCTTTTCCATTCTGTTGTTGTCTTCAAGAATTTGCACCTTATTGGCTAGATGATGTTGTCCCGATAGACATCAGAAATTTTGATATTGAAGCACGTCTTGAACAAATTGAGGCTGACAGATTCCAAGATGATGATTTTGAAGAATGGGAGAATAGTGACTAATAGCTTATGATCACTCTTTGATATCATAAGTCTTTTGTAATTATTTGAAATTCCACTTTATTTGATAAGGCTTTCGTGGGTTTCGTCCTTGTAAGAATCTCCACTGTGTTTAATAAGTCTTTCGTGGGGTTCGTCCTTTAAAGAATCTCCACTGTGTATCTACTTTAGGGATTCTCTCTTATCTTAAAAGAGTCAATGTCCTAGAATCCAGCCAAAAGGAATGATGGGATGAGATCCGGTATCCGGTAAAAGTTATAACCGGATGACCTTGTAAAATCCTTATAAAAGGATAAGAAGTAGCATTGATAGGCATTAGAGGTTTGAGTCTGAGTTTGAGTCTGAGTCTGTAAAGAGTCTTTTATTTGATATATGAGAGAAGTATTTGAAAATATTTTATTCAAGATCTGAGAAGCCTGCGTGTCAGTGTGCTCGGCACTGATAAGAATCTAAAGTGGTCGGATCTATGATATGTTTGAGTTTATGTGATCTATTGAGTTTATGTAATCTATTGGTATCAAAGCCATTTGGTTCTTTGTCCAAGTTGTTTTTTTGAATTTTGTCTAGTTGATCTCTGCAAAACTTTGCATCTGCATAAAGTCTATAAGTTGGAAGTAAGGCCATTGTTGAAGGCGTTGAGGCGAAGGATAGTCGTGTTGCCATCCGAAGGCACAAAGACTTATCATTCTTATTCAGGTGCATTTTTATATCTTTCTGAAATGGCTGGTCATAGTAATGAATATGAATTCATCACTAGTAATCCCGAAGATAAGAGATTAGCTAGGCAAAAGAGATGGTCTTTTATGAATAGATTTATGAATAAATCTAGTGAAGAAAAACTTTATGATGAAAGAGTTTTAGTTCAAGCGTTTGAACCACAGCCTAATTGGACACTGCAAAGATTGGAGTAGATAAATTATACAGTCTACCTGTTTTTCAGTTTCACAATTGTTTAGATTTACATCCGTAAACATCCCTATTTCAGTTGGCCAGGATGTTTATCAAATTCCTTTGATAAATAGAGAAGACATTCAATGGGGATTAGAACATGGTTATAAATATGTGCATATTAGCATGATTCAGTTTGGGATAAATCCTTTGGTCCGTCCAGGTTTAAATACTTCATGTTTAACTTGTATGTTAGATAGTCGCTTAAACAACTTCAATGATGCTTTATTGGGAGGATTTCAAAGTCCTTTGAATAATGGTCCTGTCTGGTCTTCCATTGTTCCCCGTTATCAAGTCTCGCTGCAGGATCCTTATATCAATTAGTTTTTGAATGCATATATTCAATTTAATGGTTTTGATGTAGCTCCACAAACCCATGTTACTCAGTTGCACAGTTCTGTCTGTCTTCGGTTTGTGTCTACTTCTATGCCTCATCTAAATCCTAAATTAAATAAAAGAGCACTACGAGAAGGAGTAATTGTTGGCCCTGGAAATACTGCTCCACTTTAGATAGGATTCTCTGAATGTACTTTACCTGAAGAATGGAATAGTACATATACTCCTCTTTCTCAAAAAGTACCTACAACTGCATTCAGTCCCTCAACCTAAGAAATTGCATCTATTGGAAAAACCTGATGGAACAAAAAGTCTTTGTTTTACCAATCCCCAATTATCTCGCTCCATGTCCCAATATTTTGCTCGCTCCTCTTTTGGGGTGGTAGATAGAATAGTTCCACCATAAAAAACCAAATCTACTCCTCGATCTTTACCATCAATGGACAAACAGTCTTCCAAATTGCCTGATGATTGTGAATTTTGCATCACTACACCATCTTCTTTAGGAACCAGTTCCAAATTCCAAATTGAGATTCCTGAACATAAAGGCCAGCATAAAAAATATCAGGAATGTGTCAAACTTATGATTCCTAAAATAAAATTTTCACTCTACCCAAATCTCAGAGTGAAATTATTGCAAGAATTCAAGAAAGCCATCTAGAACCTGGAAATGTTTGAAGAAGTGTTCAAAGGTGTTTTGTTTAAAGATCTGAGAAGCCTGCATATCAGTGTGCTCGGCACTGATAAGAATCTAAAGTGGCCGGATGTGTAATATGTTAGAGTATTTTGAGTGTTGATATATATATATATATATATATATATATATATATATATATATATATATATATATATATATATATATATATATATATATATATATATATATTGTGATAATCTATACTCATTTGTGTAGACAAGATAGCATCCCTTGAACTTCACAAAGGTATGATTTTGATTATGTCTATGTTTGGTTTATCTAACATGGTATGTTTGTAGGAAGTAGAAGATCAGAGATGGCAAGTAGAATTGTGGATTATAGCTAATGTGATTCTCCTTATAGATCAACTGAGTAGAAATGATATGATTACCCTCTTGACATAGAAGTTACATTGAGAAGGTTAACGTAGAAATTAGAAGTTTCAAGGAAGATAATGATAGGATAATGAGTCGTGGGAGAGACTTTCGAGAGCTCAGGAAAATAAATCTGAGGTTAATGATATAATCCTTCAGGGGCTATAATATTTGCAGAGAAATGGACAACCTCAAATCAATCATGGACAATAGGAGAGGATTAATGGGGAATATGGTAGTAGGTCTTGATCAAGATACAGGTTGGACAAGGATGACACATTCATAGGTAATAGGTGGTTGGAAACACCCAACATGAGAGGTAGTGATTATGGGTTCTATTCTAGTTCTATTTTAGAGAGACATCATGGTCATCACCTTGATCATATTTTTAGGAGGAGTGAGAAGTAGTACTTTCCAGAGGAGTTCAAGAAAGGAAAGCCTCCTACATTTGATGGATTTGAAGAAAGTTGTAGAAGCATGGCTACTTGGGATGAAGAAGTTCTTCAAATTTCATGATTACATAGAGAATATGAAAGCCAATATAGTTATTTTTAGTCTCAAAGGAAAAGAATATATGTGGTGGGAAGAAATGAAGCATGTCAGAGGCATCAATATAGAAGAGATGAGTTGGCATGAGTTTAAAATAATCTTCTGAAATAAGTACCTATCTGAGAGATACTATGATGAAAAGGCTAAGGATTTATATGATATAAAGATGGGCTCCATGATAGATGAATATTACATGACTAAGTTTCTGGATTTGTTGAGGTATGTTCCTTACCTCAAGGATGAGAAGACAAAATTTAAAAGGTTCATCAATGCACTGCCAATAGCATTCAAGGATCAGATTGAGTATGATGAGCCTTGGTCATTAGAGGAATTCGTCGAGAAGTTGAAGCATTTTTATGGGAAATAAAAGTGTAAGTCTAAGCCTAAGTGTGATTGGAAAGGGAATGAGAATTATAAAGGAAAATGGTCTCAGAAGCGAGAAATACCTCAGGATGCAAGTGAGAAATAAAATGTAGCTCCTTAGAAGAAGTTTAATGAAGATGAGAAGGGACGTGAACCTCAGCCTCAAGAACAGCAGAATAAAGGCAGTTGCAGAGAACCATTGTAGTGTTGGATATTTGACAAGGATCATTGCAAGAAGGATTATCCATTATATCAGGGTGGCAGGACACAATCTATAGTGCTCAGGAGGCACAGACAGTTGGAAATGATGGTTAGAGTATTCCTCGAATCTATGTAACACTTGATAACATGAAGGAGGATAATTAGGCATCCATTTTTGAGATGGAAGGTAAGCTCTTTGATAGAGTTGTTTCCATTTTGATTAATATTGGATATAATTGTATTTATGTTAGTCCTGACCTGGTGGATAAGTGTGGCTTGAATAAATAAGTGCATGCAGAGTATTGGTTGGTGCAATTGGCTAGAGGGACTAATAAAATAGTTCTTTATTGGGTGAGAGCTTGTGAATTTGAGTTGAATGGTATGCCTACATAAACACATATAAATGTGCATCCTATGTGATCATACAATATGATTTTGGGTATGGTTTTTGTTATTTACTCAAAGCACCAAGGAAGATTTCTATGAGAAATCTATTGAGTATATGGATGATGATGGAGAGAAGAGAATATTGTAGGGAAATAAGAAGCCTACATCGGTAATAATGATTACAGCTATGCAAGCTAAGTGCAGTTACGGGAACGAGTGTGAATTATTTGTACTCATAGAGGTTAGTTTGGTCCAAATTTTATTTCTTGACGCGATTATCATGGTGCATTGTGATTTGGTACAACGTGAACACATCACTTGTCCTATTAGATAAGGCGAACGATATTTTAATTGAAGAATAATTCGAAACTAATGCATTTTCATTCTGATTAAACTACGTATGGTTTTTCCTTATAAAAATGAAGAAGCATGGGAAATTTCATTACTTGAGATGCCAAGGATAGCTTCAACAAGTTTGAATTTGTTGTTGTAGATGGCATGCCTATTTATTTCGGCAGTGCCACAATGGAGATGAAAAACCATAGCATGTGAAAAGTGTTGATCCACAAGAAATTTTCTCACTGGATGAAAATATTATCCTCCACAATAGTCTCGCTACAGTTGCACATAGCGGGAAGGTGAATTTTGTTGTTTAGAGCAGCCAAACATTGTTGCAATGGGTTTTAGTTTGTGATTATTATCCAACATACACCCGTGTGTTTTCTTTTTCAGGTTCCTACTCCATTTTTTGTTGGACCTGTTAGCCGTCCCATTGAAGGATTCAAACTAACGAGAAATACTATCAAACTAGATGTTGATAACTATGGAATTTATAACTCATATTACTAGTAGAAAATGATGAAATTAGTGACTAGGTGGCTAAAAAAGTTAGTCACTGCAATTATTTTAGGTGAATTACTACTAAATTTGAGTAATTTTAAGTTACCAAACTAAAAATGACTAACTTAAACAACTAATTTAGTCTAGGGATAAAATATACAACTAAATAATAAGTGACTAAACTAAAAGAGACTAACATAAATGACTGATTTAGTCTAGGAATAAAATATATGACTAGCTAATAAGTGAAAAAATTAATAATGATCAACATAAATGACTATTATAGTCCAAGAGTAAAAATTTGACCAAATAATAATTACAAGAAGTATATAAATTAGTATTTTATGTTAGTCATTTTTAATTGTGTCACTCTAGAAATGGAAAATTGCAATTTTGATACTGAAGTGTTACGTTTCACTATAGGGGTCTGTGAATCTAGCTACAGTGTTAAAATTTAGAGACAAATGGGTCTATGAATCCATCTACAGTGTTAAAATTATGAATGCTCTTTTGTCTCAAAATTTTAACACTACAAATGGATTCAAAGACCCCCTTCTTTGAATCCATTTGCAGTGTTAAATTTAGAGACAAAGGGGTCTCTGAATCCATCTGAAGTGTTAAGATTTAAAGACCCTCACCCGCAATGTTAAAATTTAGGTAGATGGATTCAATTACCCCCTTAAAGGGGTCCATGAATTCATCTATAATGCTAAAATTAGAACACTTTTATACAATCACTATTAAACCAACATAGAAGTTTCTATTAAAATGATTAACCACAACACATATTAACATAGTCAATATCCCTGTCATAAATAGAAAAAATTATATATATATATATATATATAATTAGAGTAACTTGAGCTACATTTGAGATGAACTGGAATGACCTCCACTCTAACCCAAGAGTATATTCAATATGTTGTAAGTCTATAATAATAACATACGATTTAGCAAGGGTCAATGCATCTCTAAATACACTTGTGGGGTGGTCGCATTCCTTGGGGAAAATACCCTTCTTGATTGAAATTCATGTTCCTTTTTACTTCTAGGAAAATTTTATAGAGAAATCCAACACTGGTAATTAATCAAAGTGATTTGAGCTATGCTTGAGACAAAATGGAATGATTGCCACTATAACCCAAAAGTATATCCAATATGCTTCTAGTATATACTAATAACACGTGATTTAGTAAGAAGTGTCAAGACGTTTGGAGATACACTTGCGAGGTGGTCCTACTCCTTCGAGGCTTCTACTTTTCAAGTGTTATAAAGATAGGACAAACGTCTCATTAGGAATTTGAACCTAGCTAGGGGAAATAAAGAACTAAACAAATACTACAACATTGATAATAATAAATTAAACCAACCAACCAACCAACTAGTTACTCTTTTTCCCTTAATAATCCTTTTTACCCTAATTTGCTATCGCTCTTGTCAAAATTTCTCCACAACTAAATATTACTCCTTCCTTGTATCTAACATGGATGTCTCTCTTTACACATAAAAGTTTTATTTTTCCAACCCTTAATGGAGTATTATTTTTATTGTGTTCACTCAAAAACAAAATACATATTCAAATTTTGTTCAAAATAATCCCTAAATGAAACCCATATTTGAAAACAACACAAATAAAAATTGTGAACATTATTTTTCAAAGCCACTAGAGAGTCCCACCACACGGAGAGTTTAATAGCTTTCAAAAATTGCGCCTAATTTGTGCATTATAAAGCAGAAATGACATTAAAATTTTTGAGGATGGCCTCTATGCAGTATTGCGGGAAGTAGTAATCACATTAAAAAATAATTTTACGAGGAAGGCCGCTATATAGCGTGGTTGGAAGAATGAGGGAAATGACATGCCAAAGTTGCACATCGTAGCAGGAAGCAACAATCACATTAAAAAAATTTGAGGAAGGCGAGATATGGAGCGTGGCGG